>JABCKU010008206.1:0-44108 GCA_018221655.1 Myochromella boudieri
TTATTCCTGAAAACAATAATGAAAATCCAAATTTTTGATCGACAGAAACTATGAATCCTACGGAAAACAAAAGTTTCTGGCTGAAATAATAGTTTCAGTGATACAGAAACTATGAAATTCAGATGAAAACAATAATTTTGGTGACACAAAAACCTTTCATTTTGGAAGGCTACAAAAGTATACTAAATTTTTAATTATCTTTGATGTTTTCAACCACACAGAAGATCTGAATTATCCGGGGTGAAGCGGCGGGCTGGAGAGAGCAGGGATTTAAGGGCCGCGATGGAACGGTTGATGTATTCTTGCTTCTTGAGCAGATCTTGACTAGCGATGTGAATATCACTGATCGTGTTCGCCAATCGAGAAACCTGCAGATTTAAGAACTGTTGGATGCGTCCAAGGTCACGATCCAAGGGGGTGCTTTCGTTATCCAACGGAACGACGTTGACGATATCTTTGTGCTGGTCAGCATCTGAACAGGATAATACTATCGAAGCTTTACATACTCTTGTTCATCTTTGCTGTGTGGCTAGAACGAGAGATGATCAGGGTATGAACAAGATCAGTATTGTATCGTCAGCACCAAACAAATTATATGGACCGGCTACCTCCGCGGGTTCTGTGGGATCCACACCAGGCAAGAAATAGAACGTCCCAAACTAAGACTTTCATTTAAAGCCCTTCCATTAAGCAAAAAAATGCTGGAATACGAGTCGAGGAACGCCACAGATCTCCGTTTATGTGGGCACAACATTATCGATTGCAGCACTCCAAACGGATATAAGTAGAGAATCATGGGCTGGTGTGGCCGGTACTGATGAATGGTGTAACGTAGTCCGCGTCCTGGCTGCCTTGGTGCTTCAGGTCGTGTAGGGCATGCCTTAAAAGCAACGGAAAGCAACGGTGAACGAAGAAATTGCAAGGTTACTCCTCAGAGCCACAGTGGTAAAAGAGTAAGAAAGCAACAGTCAAGCGAAACCAACCTGCGTATTTGCCAAAAGAAAAAAACGTCGATTCACTGCATTTCCAGCGTTCTAACGCATTCACCCCCAATCTTCCCATTGCCATTTGCCCTCGAGGAATGTTTCTTCCCACCACCGAACCCAACTTGAAAATAGGCGTGGATGCAGTATCAACATGTGTTGTGCCCTGGGTGACTGAAGAAAGGCAGTGGCAGAAGCATGGCGATGTTGGGTGAGAACGAGCTCGAAGCAATAAGATATGCGAATCGTTCGTGTTGCTAATCTAAGCATTATCATCGCCCGTGCTAGCGCAGTCGGCTTGAGACAAAGAGTCGTAATACGAAACTGCTGAGTTTAACGTTCAACTTGACAACGTTAGGTAGGGTCGCTGGGTTACATTATCGTATGGGTGGAAAAGTACTCGTCCCGCGGCTAACCCCGATCATCGGAGGTACCGGCTCGCGCCTCATCTAACTCGTCTGATTAGTATGGTGCCTGGCCAGCGATAAGGTGAGAGCTACTACTGGTGGGTTCGATTATATGGATGTAGAATTATCGAGGTAAATAACCGGTTTCTCATTAGCGCATCTCGTTCCATTTCAACGTATAGATGAGCCAGTTATTCAACCATTATCTAACTCTTGACCGATATCCCAATGCGACTTCGGGGGAGTAGGAACCTAGTAATCACACAATGTCGATAAATCAATATTTGAAATATCACGATACAACGGCACAGCTGCTGGGAGTAGTAGGTTATATCATAAAAACATGTTCTCGGTGTTGATGATGGGTCAACTGACAAGAGACACCACTGCCAAGTCCAGATATAGAGATTGATATCTTCGCAGCTGCTTTGAAAGAAGAAGGGATCATGTTGACAATGTCACTGTAGGTCGTAAATCCGTGGAAATGGACGTCGGAGCGTTTGATCTGCAGGCAAAGTTCCTCAAGCTTGTAAACTAGAATAATTACCGCTCGCAGTCAAAACGAATATCACTCAGCCATCCTTAGCCAAGCCGCTGCGGGAAGCACAGCACAGATCCTCCGCAGCATTCTGTGAGTGGACAAAGAAGAAGGGTTCAGCACCGCCACCAAAATCTTGATCTTATATAGATCGGCGAGTTCCGAGATATCCTCACCATCCTCCGTTACCATTTACCACTCCCCGTCCTTGTTTTTTCTTCCGCAAAATCACCCACAATGGAGGCTTTGAAGCTCCAGAAGAAATACCCCGAGGTTTCGCGCGATGAGATGTTCAATCTCATCAACCGTTTCAAGTGAGACTCGGTTTCACCACTTGAAGACGCAACCCTGATGCATGATAACCGATTTTAGTACACTCACCACAGACACACCAGGTCGTGTAGACAAATCTTCAGTGCTGCAGGCTCTGCAATCCAGTGGGGAGTCGTACGATGTCGCGCGTGAGACGCTAAAGGGTGTCAGCGTCGATGCAAGTGGAAAGGTAGAACTGGAAGACTGGGTTGAGGTGCGACTTCTTGTGCTTTGGCTTATTCATACTGATTCTACAGGACAATCTATTTAGCTTAATGTCAAGCTAAGATCAAACGCTACTAGCGGCTCTTTGACGACAAAAGCCGGCAAAGTGACCGTGAAAGGCTCGAATGCCAATGTCAGTCACACTATCAACGAGGATGAGCGTCGCGAGTTCACCAGTCACATTAACTTGGTGCGAGCCCAGTATATTCAATCTAGACTTAAACTCACGCCTAAAATAGGTCATCGAGAATGACCCAGATATCAGCGACCGATTCCCCATCCCGACGAATACCATGCAACTGTTTGACGAATGCAAGGATGGTCTTGTTCTTTGTAAACTTATTAATGATTCAGTACCCGATACGATCGATGCTCGTGTCTTAAACAAACCAACTTCGCGAAAGCCCCTCAATGCCTTCCAGATTACGGAAAACAACAATATCGTCATTACATCTGCCAAAGCTATCGGCTGCTCCGTCGTCAACATCGGCTCGTCAGATCTTGCAGAGGGCAGAGAACATCTCATCCTAGGTCTGATCTGGCAGATCATCCGGAGAGGCCTCCTCGCACAAGTCGACATCAAAATACATCCCGAGCTGTACAGATTGTGTGAGGAAGGCGAGACGATAGAGGACCTACTACGCCTGACACCTGACCAGATCCTGCTGCGATGGTTTAACTATCATCTTAAGGCTGCTGGTTGGAAGAGACGGTGCGCAGTACCAAGACCATCCTGAACTCGTAAGACTGATGACGTCACTTTCTAGGGTAAACAACTTCAGTCGTGATGTGTCCGATGGCGAGAACTACACTGTACTACTGCACCAATTGCAGCCCGAACACTGTTCCATTGCACCACTGAAGACCTCAGACCTTCGGACACGTGCAGAGGAGGTATAGTGACACTTTGAGTCCGCTGCCAATTACCCTAACAATGTCTTTAAATAGGTTCTTCAAAATGCCGACAACATCAAATGCCGCAAATACCTTACGCCCTCCTCACTTATCGCCGGAAACCCACGCCTAAACCTCGCCTTCGTCGCTAACCTCTTCAACACACACCCCGGGCTCGAACCGCTCGACGAACAAGAAGCCAAGGACTACGGCGCGGTCGAGGACTTCGACGCGGAGGGCGAGCGAGAAGCACGTGTGTTCACGTTGTGGCTCAATTCCTTGAACGTCGAGCCGGGAGTCTTCAACTTCTTCGAGAATCTGAAGGACGGCTTGATTATTCTGCAGGCATACGACAAAGTGCTGCCTGGGAGTGTCATCTGGCGGCGCGTGTCGAAGCCTAAGGTGGGAGCTGGCCCGACGTCATACGCTAGTGGTGGGTATGCTGGCGAGGGTGATGAGGAGGCAGAAGACATTGGTGTAACACCCAACCAAAGCACATTGTCCAGGTTCAAAGCTGTGGAAAATACCAATTATGCCGTAGAACTTGGCAAACAGAATGGCATGCATCTGGTAGGTATTCAGGGCGCAGATATCACGGATGGGAGGAAGACACTTGTACTGGGGCTGGTATGGCAATTAATGAGGTGCGCCTCAGTACCAGACCGTTTCTGGCTTGACGTCTGACATTTGTGCATCCTAGGATGAACATCTCTAAGACCCTCACTGAACTCTCAAAAACCGGTGGTGGACGGCCAATCAGCGATACTGAGATGCTCAAGTGGGCAAACACGACGGCACAACGCGTAAAGCCTGACGTGCGCACGATCCGGTCGTTCAAGGATCCTTCGATCACTACAGGACTTTTCTTCCTCGATCTCCTTGATGCTATCCGTCCAGGTATCGTCGACCCCAACCTCATTATCAGCGTTTCAGAAAATGGCCCCTACGACGATCGTAGGCAGAACGGTATGGAACCTCTGTTGTCGATGTCCCGATGTCGTGAGATTGATGTAATATTTATTGCAGCTAAACTGGCAATTTCAATCGCGAGAAAGATGAACGCACTCATCTTTTTAGTTCCTGAAGACATTGTAGACATTCGGCCACGCCTCGTAAGTTGTTTTGGTCCATAACTCTCTGGCTAAAGGACTCATTTTGATGCCCCAGATTTTAACATTTGTTGGAAGTTTGATGAGCATTGCCCAGCAGTGAAGTACCAATGCAGTAATATCTTACGAAGATGCGGCGTTGCGGCGGTTTTAACTAGTGGCGGGGCTTGGACATAGACCGAAGATTCTTTTATTACATTAGTGCGGGCGGAAGATAGTATTGAAACTCAACAATAAGCTTTGAGCAGAATCGCCATAGGATATACACGTTGTACAATAGGTTTTTCGGTAACACAAAAAGTTAATTCCGGACAAGATGGGCCTGTCTTTCTGTCCATAACACGTGGTGCTTCAGAGAACATCTAGTGGTCGCAAGTTCTTCAACAGAATGAGTCTAGGAAACGCCTGTGAAGAACCGCAATATAATTTGGTTGGCCATGAAAGTGGCTTCTGTTCCATTAAGTGTGGCAAGCTGTTACCCATGCGTGTGAGGTGCGAAGATTCAACAGTGTGGAGTGGATGGTGATGGTGTGAAATGCACCGCTTACTCAGAGCGCCCAGCTTGAAGACACATTGTATCATAGTCGTCGTTCAGGAGACCAATTAGGTTTGACATTGAACACTGGGCAGGTTACGTTCAAATGATAATTCGAACATTTACTGTTCAATGAAATGACGCGGTTGTCTAGAGGTTTCCCCTCAACGCACCCCGGTCAAGATGCCGGTACATAAAGTGTGCTACTTACCCAGCTCATCAGAGTCACTGCACTGCATTTTCGGGGAACTGCCAGTGTTGGGGACGGGCGGCCATCATTTGATATTCTGTTCAAGTTTGTTAAGAGGTTCCTCGAGGCCATAAGATCCTTCGAGTCACACGACTTTTGCGTTAAGGTGGACATTTAGAGAGATTAGAGCCTAAGTGCGTATCAGGTTAATGCAAGTCGTGCCACTGAGAATGTGTGTGGCATATGCCAGTCTATGTCCAGTGGATGTTCGCCGAAGTGAATTGGCCGCATGTCAGCAAGGGAAGTGGAGCTTTAAACCAGTGTCTCGTGGCCTGCAAGAAGTAAAAAAGAAGGGAGGATAGTATGTATATTTAGTACGAGTGTGTTTCAGCAAGATCGCGTGAGGCGACCAGTGGACAGCCCGCTACAGGCCGACACCCAAATGCCGTGGAGACCATCGAGGGGTCAGAAAATCTAGATCTTCTGGGATCAGGAACATGTCATTACAAAACGTAAGAAGTGGACCAGGGCAGGTGCTGATTATTTACCGAAAGAAACTTGAAGCTGTAGATTGGATTCATGCTATGTTTGTGTCTTAATGGTATCAGCAATAGGCTATGGGTCTTTGGTTGGTAGCTATGCACACCAGGGCTGAAACGATGAAAGAGAAAGCATATGGAAGTTGGCACAACGGAACCAATTTCCACCCTCAATTTTATTTCCACGTGTTGTGCTTGGCGTGATCGGTGGAAGACGGTTTTTTTTGTCAAAACTCAAGGGTTGGTTTCTACCCTTTTCTGCCACGATGCTGATCCGATTCCTCTTTATAACCGAACTCTTTGTTTATTTTTCTCCCACTTTCTAAACCCCACAAAGCTGGTTACCTTTGTTTTGCGACTTGGAGTGTCCCAACGCCCTTGGTTGTCTTGTGCCTAGCTGAACATACACTCGCAGCGTACAGACACTGTCCTTTATACTGTGCGTGATAATTAGGTGCTGGAATGGTTGCCCACAATCCACTGTTCCATGGAACGTGGACCTTGAAGAGGTTCAACGCGACAGTTATCAATGATATCTGGCCTGAGGTGCTGTTCTTTACCCTCATTGCTACCAGTGCGTATTTCTTTTGTTCATTACACCTTGGCTTTTGTGAATTCGGAAGCTGAACTGTTTGGGAAGTGGTATCGCTGGTTTCTAAACTCACCCCACATCAACTGGTTATACCCAGTGGACTCCTGACTGTGCTGGGTACGGTGCTCGGTTTGGTCATATCGTTCAGAACATCATCTGCGTACGAGAGGTAAATCGACCAACCTATCCATTGTGTTTATTGTTAATTCGCTCTTCAGATATCAAGATGGTAGGAAAATGTGGACAAACATCAATGTCGCGTCGAGGAACCTAGCTATGATGGTATGGGTGCTTCACAGTCACCCAGATGCATCGCTAACACGTTTACTATTGACCTTCAGATCTGGGTTCATGTGTCAGCGGATCGAAATATCCCTGGGGTGTCGAAGGAACAGTCAACGTTGCAGGTCGTAATCGAAAAGAAGACCATGATTAACTTGGTATGTTACTCGGAATCTCGTAATATCACCAGGAAGACTGATAGCTTGTTACTCAAAGATTCAAGCGTTCTCAGTCTCTGTTAAGGTAGAAGCAATACTCATTCGTATAATATTTTTTCTTACATTAACATTCGGTTTACAGCACTTCCTTCGCGGCGAGCCCGGTGTTTACTATCAAGATCTCTATCCTCTGATTTGCTTCCTTCCGCGTTACGCTAACTCCGGCGAACGCTCAGAAGATGACAAGCTTCCACTTTGGAGAGCATCTGATGATCTTGAAGAATCTCGCAAACATAAAGCGAAGAACTTGCACACCGAGCACATTGAGAAACCCCGCAGTGCTGCAGACACTGATGGTCACCATCCTCAACGCACGGCATCTCTACCTACGCATAATAACCGACGCGACACTCTCGTTGAGGATAACAAATCTGAAATATCTTGGTTCCGTTCCATGGGCAAGAGCAGTGGTGGCCGTCGTTCTCGCCGTAATACATTTGATCCAGAGAAGGTCCTCCCTGACGTCGATAGCCACCATCCTCTGAGGCCTGCACGCAACCCACCTTCGGCATCACTATTCGATTACATCCCGCTACTGAGGTTCTTCAAGTGGGTGGGCAGGACGGTGATGTTGAGGGCCAAAACACAACAGGAGATTGAAGAGAGGCTGAAGCGGAAAAAGCTAGATCAGGTTGAGAGTAATGTTCCCATGGAAATTTGCACGGTTCTTTCGGGGTGAGAGTGTTCAGTTTGCCTTATGCAAGCACAGTACTTATTTGGATATCTGCAGGTATTCGGCGCGTATGTATCTCTGGAGCTCGTCCCCACAGATTTTTAACTGACTAACCCTCGATTTTTTAAGACTTGATGGCGGGGTCCAACCTAATACCACCCGCCATTGCTACTGGAATGACTAATAACATCACCTCGCTTCAGGACACATTGTCCAACCTTGAACGCATCAGGAATACACCTCTACCCTTTGCTTATCAAGCTCATCTCCGGATGTCCCTCTGGTCCGTACATCACAAATTCTCATTTATATGTCCTAGCTTATATATGTCTACGCCAGGCTGTATCTGTTGTTCCTTCCAGTACGTTCTAGTGTCGTCGAAATGTTGTCTAGTACTGACCAAATTTGTATGATAGTTCCAAATATACAACCCCTTCGGATGGTTCACAATCCCAGGCACCGCTTTCGCGTCCTTCCTCCTACTGGGTTTCCTGGAGATCGGACAGGAAATGTGCGTCTAATTTCTATTCTATATCTGCGGTATGGAAAGCTTATCACTACGCGTCAACAGTGAGAACCCTTTCAACTACGACCTGAATGATCTTGGTATGTCAAATACAACCAGTCAACACTTAATCGTCCCTGTAACTTACATGTACATAGACCTAGACCATTTCTGCCTCACCATTCAACGGGAGCTTCATGAGATCACTGCAGTATGTCTCCAGTCCATCATGCATCGTCCAATTCTGATCTTACCGAAATTTCGTAGTATACGAATCCCCAGCCATCCTCCTTTATCTTTAGTTCATGGTATGTCGCTACCCATGCTTAAGAATCTTGTACAATCATTGGCTTATTATCTGATAACTTTTCAGGAACCATCCTTTTGCTCCGTCAGACAGGCGAAATGCAGCAGACCTTATCAAAAAACCGAACTATACTGTTCCCAACACAGTGGACGGCCCTGAACCAGGGATGGCTAGTATCCGCCGTACACTCGTCCAAAGCTGGAGAGTAGTGGACGCAGATACCCGGCACACCTGAACCAAATATTGCACTTCAAACATCTCAACATCATACTCAATCATTGGACATTCACCTTTATGACATCAAGGCTTTTCTCGAACATTAGGCAGCTGGAGTTGTAGAGCATTCTCCTACTGTGTGGCTTTTGCAACACTGCAAACTCATTCATGTACATTTCTTTACGATTGTTATCATGTAGATAAAAGTACGCACCCTGGCTCTTTGGTCTGTGGGTTGCAAAAACGTTCTCTACAGTATTTAATCTCGTTTTCAACGACAGTAGATTCTCCTAGACCTTATAATCTTCACTGTGGTTGCCACTATCCATTTCTGATACAGCCACCATGTTCTTGTTCGCAAAAGTGGCTGTTCGATGGTCCAAAGTGGGGGCAGGCCATTCTCTTCCTTGGGCGACTTCAAGATGATAGTGAACAACAGAATATGTAATAGAATGTAGCAGTATGGAAGTATGTTGAGATGCTATGCGATGATGATATGCAAAATGAAAAGTGAAAATGCAAAGGGTATGATGTGTGGTGGTAACGTGATAGTTTCGCCCTTGGGGGACTCCCAAAGTTAAAGGATGAGTTTAAGCATTAAGAATGCCAAAGCAAGCTATGAATAATAATAAAAAGGATGCTTAAAATTGGAATAAAGAAATGCCATTCATTTTCATGGCATGAATGGCCTCTGTCATTGAACCATCTGGTCGATTAGGCTGCCCTCTTGGCGCATCTGCAGCCCGGAATCGGGGGGGTGCAAGGTCATCCCAACCATCGGGTCCACGCGGGTCTACATTCTTAACACCCTGAGGGAGCCGTTCGGAAATTTGGAATGCAGTAGTAGGACGGTTGGTGGGTATGTGTTTCCAACAGTCTTCCATGAGCCTCCACATACGATCGTCCATGCCGCGGTCAAGGTAGAGCAGGCCCAAAGGCCTGCTAGGGCGTTCGCCGCGGGTGACTTTAAGTATAATGGTGTAATTACTCTCGATTTTTGAGAACGGATAGTCCCCCGTGAAAATCTAAGAATAATATTTCGCCCTACGTCAGGCATCCTTTTGTGGTAGTAGAAACCCCATACCTCATAGCAGACCATTGAGAAGGCATACACGTCGCTAGCTTCGTTTTTACGGCATTGAAACTTTGTGTCTATTAGCTCTGGTGCCTGAAATCTAACGGTACCGCCTTCGATATTGTTGTCTGACGATAATTCTTTATTTCTCAGACCATGAGCATCTGTGACGGAAGAGAGACCAAAGTCTGCTAGACACGCTCGTCCAGAAACATTAACGAGAATGTTGGCGCCTTTGAGGTCACCATGCACAACCCTGTTCTTATGAAGGTATATTAAGCCTGTAACGATGTCCCATATCTGCCATATATGATTCTTAGGTATGATATCCTAATAAGATAGGGGAAATGACGTTACCAGAAGAATACGATTGGTCAATGGGTGTTTCTTGAGATAGTCGTTGATGTTCCCGTTTGGCATCCAAGGAGAAACAAGTCCAATTCTGTTACGCGTGTCACCAAGGGAGAAAATTCCATAAAAAGGTAGGACATTTGGGTGTGATAGTTGGCCCCACAAGACAGCTTCGCGTGAAAATACCTGACAAAATTGAAAGCGCTGTTTAAATAAAGGTATTGTTACGATTTAAGTAGAGGTATACCTTGTGAATATGAATGGGGTCGGATGTACTGAATAACTTCATGACTTTGAGACATATGACTCTTCCATGCAAGTGACCCTTGTAAATTTCACCATAATGACCATCAGTTACTGGATCCCCTTCGCGCGTTACGTCGGTCAGGGTGAAACACTGAGGATACAGTTCGGACTTTCTCGAGAGTCGCAGAAGTGCAACGAAGAGGATTACTCGGAAACGATCTTCGAGCAGAGAGTAATCCATTAACTGGAATACAATAGAAATGATTAGACGTCTCGTCATCATAAAAAATGCCTCACGGTTTGGAGGAAGTTAAGCAGGCATTGTGCACGCTTATCACGATAACTGAGGAACTTTTTATACCTTGATAGATCCCGAAATATGGTAACCAGGAGATTACAGATGTAGCTGATGTTGTTAGCCATACTAGGGCTCCCCGCCTCGGTTGGCTTGTACGCCGAAGCAGAAGATACTACATAGTTGTCCATTTCTGGATCATCCAGGTTGTGAGTAGCGAAATCGAACGACGGCAAATGAGGCCCAGTGTCTTCGTGTGTGACAAATGTTGAACCGAGCTGCGTGATCATTGGAGAAGTTTCACTGACGAGTGGTACAGCGGAAGTAAGGCCGCTCCTAAATTGACTATTATTGATCGTGGTCTGGGTATGATTGGATGGGCGGAATTCGTGCACAAGAGTAGCGCTGTTATCTGAGGGTAGGGGCTAAGATACTATTGCATCACATTCGATGCCGCGGACAGACTGACCATCATCCTCGACGCACACTCTGAATTGCTTTTTCTCGTTGTAGACCTTCTCGCCTTTAGGTGGGTCTGAAGGTGGGAGAATTTTATGTTTGAAAACATAACGATGAAGATTCTGTTTCACTTCTGGGCGCGGTTTAGCAGAGTACCACCCTGGTGCACTTCGACGACCTGATTGATCTATTATTACGTTTGGCAGTGAATGGGGTGTAGGCGTCGATGGGCGAGGTGGCCACGAGAAAGTATCGTACGCAATTGGACTGCAAGCACGTTCGCTGCCAGACGGTACAGAAGGAGAAGTTGCTCGGCTAGGAGGAAAAGGCACATCGTTGAAGAAATGGTGTTCAGGACTTTCACTATGTTCGCCAAAACCAGTAGCGAAGGTTGGCTGGACATCTGCTACTTTGAGAGGAGGAACACCGTAAGGGCGTGTCTTCTGACGTGGATGAGGTCCCGTTGAGTTTGCAGAAATATTTGAAGGTTTGGCTGATGCCAACAACGATGGGACTGATAACACAGGAACACCGTCTGCCTTTGGCTGCATACTGGTCACCGATGTTGCATGAGCAGTAGACTGGGTTGAAGTTCGTCTGTTGCGATGCGAGGAGCTGAAAGCAGGGAGGGGTCCCTTGAAATGAGGGATGGGCACAACACCCCAACCGCCCCACACGCTAGTTTGCTGCGTATCAACCTCGAGTATGGTTGGTGGCTGATTTCGACGTGGTATCGGTGTATGAATTATATTTCTGTTGACGGGGGCAGAGGACGAGTGGCGATGGAGAGGTGCGTATCCTCGAGAAATTAGCTCACACTGTTGCACCTCTTCCCTTCTAGGAATGTCGGAGTGGTCATACCCCGGGCCCTCCATGCACACATGCGCGGAAAAGTCAAACTGGCGGCTTTGATCCAACCATTCCTGTACTCGTAACCTCCCATCCGAAGGGACATGTTTCCGGTTGCGGGAATCTTTCGCTGGGTAAACTGGAAAATCGGTGATAAGACGGCTTTGAAATGGGGTAGTGCCAGAAAGAGTGGGAGGCATGGAGTGGCATATACCTGACTGGTACACTGCAGACTATATGAGCAAAGAGGCTGTCACAAGTTGCAAGTTTTCCTCACCTAGGCCTCGTGTTTCCTCGTGCATTCCACGAGTCGTCTAAATATTGGTATAATAGGAATTGAGGCGGAGCATTGAGATACTTCCGCCTCCTATAACGTAGACTGAACTGAAAGCCTTTAGGCGTTATGCTTCATCGATCATCACAAGTTGTAGTACTCAGTGCGGACAAGTTGAGCCATTGTTGTCGATCATGGGGGTCCAACATGATCTTCAGGCAATGGGAAGCTTTATCAGTGACAGGGAGTCGAAACCTGGCATACACACATACAAGCAATACAAATTCATCACCACCGCAAGTCATATATGATCTACTGCCAGTGTAGCCGTTAGCGTACTTGTTGTCGTGTACATAGGACGGGCCCTGCTTGTTCTTTTTAGGGACCGTTGCGGGTAACATCACATATATTTGCACTAATATACTGGGGTTTTTATCACGGTCATATGGATATGGTGAGTAATCAAACAAGAAAACAAGAAAACAACGGAAATAGGGCAGATTGGCAATGGTCGAAATGGATCATGGGACAGATAACGACGGAAAGCACGATAACAATGCGAACACGAAAAACACGAAAGCACTGCAAAACGAATGCAGCCCGAACCTTTCTAAGCAAGCAAAGACTTCAAATGGGGAAGCGCTCGCTCAATGGCGACATCCATATCCCCAGACCCGTCATTCGAACCAGAAACGTCGAATCCAGAAGAGCGAACGTCAGCCCATCCGCCCTTTGGTCGAGGGTCTACTGTAAGCCTTGGTAGCTGTTCATCAACCCGCGCAGCAGACGGCCGATTAGCCGGGAGGCGTGACCAGCACTGTTCCATAAGTGTCCACATAATGTCTGTGAGACCTCGGTCGAGGTACGTCTGGTCCATAGGACGCTCAGGGAATTCGCCTTTGGACACTTTGATAATGACCATGTAGTTGTTTTTATAATTGGCGAAGGGAGGTTTACCGACAAGGATCTGTACGAGTTGAGGTTGAATATAGGTGCAATGTAGTTAACGAGGTGCAATCGTACCTCATAGCAGATCATCCCAAATGCGTACACATCGCTTGCCTCCGTCCTCTTCGTGGTCTCATGCTCTGGGTCAACCAACTCCGGAGCTTGAAAGCCAATCGTGCCACCTTCTGCGTTGTTGGATGAAAGTGTCGGGTCTTTTAGACCCTTCGAGTCTTTGACATAAGAAAGTCCAAAATCTGCGAGGCAGGCCCTCTCATCTTCCGTGACCAAGGTGTTGGCACCTTTGAGATCGCCATGGATGACTCCGTTTTCGTGGAGGTACAACATCCCCGCAGACACGTCAGATACCTAGGATGCAGGAAGCTCACATTAGGGCGGAAAAAGGCGTGATGGTAGTAGATGGGACCTACAAGGAGCCGGCGATTGGCGTCTGGTTTTTTCCTCAGAAAGTCGTTTATGTTGCCGTTATGCATCCATGGAGAGACAAGGCACATCCTGTTTCGCGTGTCGCCAAATCGATGAATGCCGAAGAAGGGTAGGACATTGATATGCCATAACTGGCCCCATAACACCGCTTCACGAGAAAATGCCTACATTGTGATGTTAAGTAGATAGCAAAAAGACAGGAGAAGGTAGCTTGCCTTGTGAAGAAAAGGTTGGTTGGAGTTTGCATACATCTTGACCACCTTGATGCAAACATCTCGGCCACCTAAGGTGCCTCTGTAAATTTCCCCGAAACCCCCATCAGTGACAGGGTATTCTTCCCGCTTCACATCAGTGAGGGTGAAGCATCGAGGATACAGCTCAGATTTTCGGCACAACCGAAATAAGGCCACGTAGAGAATAACCTTGAATCGTTTTTCAAGTTGTCTATAGTCTAATAGCTAGAAGCACAGATCCATTAGATTTACATGTTACGTCAATTGATGAGAGGATGCACACCTTTTGAAGAAGATCGAGTAGATCCTGAGCTGCATCTCCTCTGTAATCAAGAAACCTTTGATATTTATCCAGGGCCCGGAATACGTCGACCAGATACGTGCAGATATCTGTGATCTGGCTAACGATGGCAGTGCTAGTTGAGTCGGAAGACCCTCCAGAAGCTACTTCGTAAGCCGCAGCTGACGAGACTACATATTGATCCCATTCGCCACTCCGATGAGGTCGTTCTTGGTGGAGTTCGTGATGGTCGGCTTGTGCGTGGAGGAAGTCATTGGGAAAGCCATCCTCGGAGTCGTAAGATGCTGTGGTAGCACCGGAGCTACCAGGAAGTTGTAGAGTGTCTCCTAGGGGGTGGGTAGGAGCCATCAAAGAGGAAGGTGGGGTAGCCGCCTGTTGTTAGCCTGTTGAATTTAACAAAACATGTCACTGGACCCAATTAGTTCGACATAGACGCTGAGAGATGGGTTTTTTTTTTACACACCAACAAGCAGTGATATCATGTTGCAAAGAGTATCGCAACTGTAGTTGGAATATATAGAGAAAGTTATAAAGTGTGTCTAGTTCTCTAGAATTTTCAGGGAGGTAACATGGAGGTTGGAGTGACCATTGAACGTTTCGGAGGGAGAGCTTCGGCTACCGGGCCAAGCTTGACCGAAATGGGCATGTGACTGAGCATTTGCTGGTGAGTTTTGCATCCTACTTCCACGATGGTCTCCCCACCAAAGCCCTGGGAGAGAAACGGCGGGGTGGCCTCGACGTCCGCAGCGCCCACTACACAAACAACCCCCTTATCTTCAACATCAACATCAGCCCCCTCCTCACAGATACCCACTGTTCCAGATCGACCAGCGGCGTTAACACAACCAACAACCATGACTTCTCCCTATTCAACATATGGGGCTTCTCCATACTCACGACTCGGTACTACATACGGTGGATACGGTGGAGGTCTAGGAACATACGGCTCATCCTATGGAGGATATGGTGGGATGGGAAGTATGGGAATGGGGTCTTACGGTGGGATGGGTGGATATGGAGGTATGGGTTATGGCGGGTACGGTATGGGCGGCATGGGTTACGGAGTGGGTGGGATGGGAGGGATGATGGGCCCAAATGGCTTACCCATGGATCCCAATAACCCCTCACTCACACAAACCCTCGAAAGCACAACACAGAACACCTTCGCGCTCATCCATTCCATTGTCCAAACGTTCTCCGGCGTTGCCCAAATGCTTGAATCCACGTTCATGGCCACCCATTCATCCTTCTTCGCCATGGTCGGAGTTGCCGACCAATTCAGCCAGCTTCGCAACGCCCTTGGCAGTGTTCTCGGCATCTTCGGGCTCCTACGGTGGATACGGGAGCTCATCTCAGGATCTCCAGCAAGTGGCGGGCTCAACCATGAATTCCGCGAGTTTATCAACGGAAGACCGGTACAAGGTCCAAGTGGTCCTCCACAGCCGAAAGCTTCTAAAAAGCCATTGATAATATTCCTCCTTGCGATTTTCGGTATCCCTTTCGCTATGACGAAGCTTATCCGAATACTCCAGCAGCGTGCACAGGAGCAGGCTACGGCGAATGGCGGCGTATTACTTCCCGGCCAGATGCCCCCGCTTGACCCATCAACGCTGACATTCGCACGAGCATTGCATCCGTTCACACCAACGAACCAGTCAGAGCTTGGGCTGAAGGAGAATGAGATTGTAGCTATAATGGGCAAGCTAGACCCGCGAACAGGATCGGAGGTTGATCCACGTATGGAGGTGGAAGGAGATTGGTGGAAGGGACGAACAAGAGACGGGAGGGAGGGTTGGTTCCCGCGGAAGTTTGTAGAGATTCTTGAACGGAGAAAACCTGAGGAGCCTAAAAAGGTTGATTAATACTGTGATTGTGGGTATGCTTTGTATCCGTATGGCGTGTCTCCTTTGTTTTATCTTTATTTCTCTTGTGCGGTCTCCATATCTCACATACATGCTTTACCCTCCGATCGTTCGGCACTCTTTCGGCCTTCTCCCAGGTTCACATTCCTATCACACGCCCGAGGCGAGCTCACCTATTCGTATAATATACACATCGGTTGCATTTTTTGACCGAACTACATATGGCATACAAGGATTTCAGACACATACAATGATACATCCTTTCATCATCGTCAAACATAAAGGCTCTTCTTAGCATGCCCCTCCCCCTGGATTCTGCGCCATGGCCGCTTTACTCAAGTTCTTGGTTTCCTTCGGCCGGCTTATCCATCTCCACGGGGCGCAGCAACAGTGTCATGAGCAACTGAGCAACCGCGATGCCCGCAAGCACCCGACACCCCGTGCGCCATGCATGTATGAATGCATTGACTGCCACTACCTTATCCACGCCCGGTGGTGTATTTTCAACCAGCCCTACAACGTCGTTCAGGCTTTGGTTCGTCGCCGCCGCCGCAGTTACGCCCACTGTCTTGATATACGTATTCCGAAAGCCTGGGGGCATGCTCCACGTACTGTTACCAATGATACCAATGCCCAAAACACCACCCAAGTCGGGAGTGGACCCGATGAGAGCGGTCACAGTAGAGAGCTCGGAGACGGGGAGCCTGACTTGAGCAATAACCATAGTAATTTGGGTGCCCTAAGCATCAAAAGATGCAGTCAGTTGAGTGTACGAACATGGAGATGGTGGAACATGATAATAAGAGAAGACGGATGGTTGCAACGAGAAGGGAGTGGTTTAGATGCAAAAACGGTCGATATCAGCCGGGGAAGGGACTAGAAGGAATCAGATGGGGCAGGATGTACTTACGCAGCCGAAGCCAAAACCGACGATCAAGGAATACCCCACAATGCGTCCTATGGAACTCGTTTCATCCAGTGTAGACATTAGGCCCTTGGGGAAGATAAACAAGTCAGTCAACTTTGAACCGTTCTGACGTCATGAAAAAAAACGATGATACTGATACAAATTAGAAAGTATGATATGGACGGATGTATCATATGGCACCGATCGTGATACCAGAGTTGTGTCTAAACGAGCCAGCGTGCCTTTGGAGAGAATAGTTTAACAAAATAGATGACTTACCATGGCTACAGGCAAAACAACGAGGGAAAGTAAGAACGGTGGGCGTACCAGACCTGTGCGAGAGGCGATATAATTGGTAACGGTGCTCGCTAGAGCCGCCATGCAGAGGAACGGGATGACAAGCGCGCCGGCGACTATCAGCGAGAAGCCGATGACAGCTTGCAAGAACACTATAGATCCAGATAGAGGTCAATGTGGGTCAAGAGGTCTCAATATAGAACAGTTCAAGATGAGCGGAAAGATAGAAGGAGAAATCAGCATCAAATTTGGACAGTTCGATCAGCGCGCAGGTAGAGTCCGAAGTTGAAATATTAGGATATTGAAAGACGAACGCACATGGGAGATAGAAGGTCTAAATTGACATCTAATATCAGTGATGAGCTGGACAAGCATCATAAGATTGATACATGCCGTAGCAAACAAATGGAAAAACAGTAAGCATCGCATCACTGGAAAATGAAACGGGGGGTTTAATGACCAATTAACCTTATGCTATCCAGAGAATTAACACACCGATAGTGATGGGTACATTACGCCATCGCCACTGCACGAAGAGCCTAATGGGTGCGACAGGCTGGCTTGCAAAAAATTTCTCCACCACGACAAACAAGATGAACGCGGCTCCAGCAGCGCAGGACAAGCCAATAATGATTGGGGAGTTCCATGGAACAGATTGGTCCCCAAGGTTCATGGCTACCGTCAGGAAGGTCAGAGTGGCTACGAGGGTGATCATCCCCGCTATGTCAAGATTCTCGAGTTTTGAGAGGAATAGGTTTGACTTTCTCTCTGGTGATGACAATTTTGATGACAACGCATATGAGGCATGAGATTGGCGACTTCTGGTGTGCCGTAATGCCCACAAAAGCACGAGAGTTACTGGACGTACATGGCAACGTCAGAAGCTTCATTAGAAATAGGAGCCAAAGGAATTCCACGAACTGACGGGCCCGAAGGGGGCGTTGAACAAGAATCTTGGAGAATGAAATCTATGAATGACTGCTCAATGGGCGGCAAGGATAAAAAACGCACATCCATCTCCAGTTCCCTGATTTAGAGAACCCTCCCCCTACAACAGGTCCTGTAGCATCTGCTACGGTGAATACTACATTAACCAAGTTCAGATACGATCCTCGCTGCCTTTCGTTCGTCAAATCTGTGGGAAGAATATATCAAACCGCCAAGTAAATAGTAAGCGAATTCATCAGACAACAGTGTAAACAACACGTCAACAAACCGTCACTTACGCGCCACCAAAATCATCGATAGAGAAAGCAGCCCCGCGCCACCGACCCCGCTAATAAGTCTCCTAGCAACAAGCTGCGTGAGTGAGTTACTTACGCCCGCGATTATGTTTCCAATTGTAAAAATCCAGAACTGGACTATCAAGAGGCGTTTTGCGCCCACAGCGTCCTATATCAATGTCATCGCGTCAGCGGCGCTAGAATATTTGAGATATTAGATGGGTGGCACATACCGCCAGACGTCCCATGATAGGTTGGAGAACTGTAGTAGTGAGGAGTTACGAGGTCGAGATTCAGGTAAGGGAACCCGTCGTGTTGAGAGCTCTACCAATAGTTGACACCGAGGTATTGACGATCGTTTGCTCTTTGTGTCAACGAAGATACCACGCCGCAAAGTAAGCGCGGCATACAATATGAATAGAAGTTCGACCATTAGACTGACCTATTGCATAGAGGAAAGATGCGATGCCCAAACTAGACGGTGTCATGGTAGGCACTTAAATCCAGCTACGAGCATTTACACCAGGCTCACCTAGATAGGATAAGAGCGACCTTGCTCCTACACATATCATCAAATTTGGGATACGGGTAGAAGTTCTCTTCCGACGCCGCGCGTTGACCTTGTTCAACGTCTTGGGACTCCTTCACGCTAACCTTTTCTTTCCCGTCATCTGAATTGACCAGTTTGACCTCCAGGTTTTCTTCCTGTGGTTTGGGTTCATATGGTAGCGTTTCAACCTCCAAAGGCGGCGACACTGTGGTAATCAAGAGTTTGTTCTTTGAATCGTCACGTTGGACCCAGACCCCAACTGTTGGTCTCTTCTTATTCTACTATGCTCGCAAAGATGCCGGATCTTCCGCAGTTCTACGTAGAGCATGTGGTGAGCATCATATGGGCTGAACACTGATTTTGATTTAGTTTAGAATGTGGCGAAGCCCCGAAAAGCCATGGAACTTCCCTCGGCAGATTAAGATGCCTCGCACGCCAAGTACCTGATCGACGAATTTACTGCTAGTGCAAAGAATGCATACGTGGGCCATGGATCCCAGGGGAAATGTACCCTATATAAGTTCACGGCACTGGGGAATAGAGCTCGTCGAGGCGGATGCCGTGATCGAGTTCAACATAGAAATAACCATCTCGCCTCATACTCCGAGCTTGCCGTGTGCTTGTTCTCCACGTTCTTTTTCACTTGCCTTCTGGTTCACTCGTACTTCTAGTTTCTACAAGTCATTTCTCTGTGATTTTATTTCCGTTTTTTTTGGCCGACGTCCTATCCTACCGTCGTTATGTATGTCCCCCCTGCCATATGCATCTTTGGATGTGGCAAACATTCCATACCGTTCACATTTATCGTTAAATGGCCATTTTTATCCTCAGACGACGTACATCTGTACTGTGCGGGTGCCAGTTGATACTCCTCCTAAGCTCCTAGTAAGACTGGCCTTCTTTGTCTGATGCTTGATGCTCAACGTCATTAGAGTTATTTGTGTGTGGCGAAGACTTTTCGGCTGTTCTCATCAGTAATCGCTTGGATGTGGAGCCTGGACACGCGATGATCCCATTTGACAATCAAATGTTGTTACTCGATGCGGTCGTCAACTATTTAAGAATCGACATATAATCGACATCGTGGAAAGTGTGGTGAACTGCGCGGGAGTACGACCGGCGGTGTCTATGCTACCATTTAAGTAGAGAGCCTCAAATTTATACAGGCCTATAGTTTCATTTTGATCCTTCCCTGTACCCACCAACTTGGAAGGTTACCTAGATCTCTGCTTCAACAGTCGGTATCTTGCTGTTCAGCGACTCGGACTTTGTCCATCTCTACGGGACGCAGCAAGGCGCTCAGTAACAACTGCAAAACTGCTATACCTGCAAGCACGCGGCATCCTGTCCGCCAAGCATGGACATAGGCCGCAACTACCACTGTCCTGTCCACACCCTGTGGTGCATGCTCGATGAGTCTAACCACGTCATTGAGGTCTTGGGCTAAAGTCGACGAGACCACTGCCCCAGAATGCTCGATGAACGATGTTCGAAACGTATTGTTGATGACTGTAACGTTATATGGAAAGAAGTCACGGTAAGACCAGAGTTCAGATTCAGAAGAAGCGTACTGTTCCCAATGATGCCAATGCCGAGGACACCTCCTAGATTTGGAGCAGATCCAATGAGCGCGGTTATGGTAGAGAGTTCAGTGGTAGGTAATCCCACTTGGGCAATGACCACTGAGATTTGTGTTCCCTGTATAATGGCGTGAGCATTCAGCTCGAGTGTTGTGACGCGCGGGGAAAGTAGAATTGTGTTGACACATATAAGGCAGTAAGTGGTAAGCGAAAACTGGAATGGCAGGTAGGGTCTTTTACATGACACATGACACTCACGCAGCCAAAGCCAAAGCCAGAGATTAAGGAGTATCCCACGATGCGACCTATCGAGCTTGTTCCGTCTAAGGTCGACATTAAGCCCTATTTGAGTGGTTGAGGTAAGTTAAATTGCGTTGTGGTGGAAATGAGTGAAAGGTGAATCAAGTCACTCAAAATGCACGAAGTGTTAATGATTGTGCTGTAATACGAATAGAAAGGAGTATCAAGTAGCGTGCCGACATACCATGCCCACGGGTAACACAATGAGTGAAAACACAAATGGCGGGCGGACCATCCCTGTATGGTATGCAACATAGTTCGTGGCGGTGCTCGCGATAGCCGCTATGCTGAGAAATGGGATGACAAGAGCCGCGGCATTGATCGAAGAAATACCGAGAACTTGTAGGAACACTATATGACAGAGAATTGGGTGGTTATTATCATAAGGACGTGGATACTTTAGAACCGGGCGTGCACTGGCACTCCGAGTGAATAGTGAATGAAGGACGTACATGGAAGATAAAAGGTCTGTTATACATCAATATATAAGACGACGAGACGATTAGAGAGGGATATTAAATCAGAAGTTGGTGCTCACCATGGAGAATAGGTGGAAGAACAGTAAGCAACGCACTACTGATGATCCGAGGTCAGATCAGCGTGATCCTGCGCATATTGTTAGAGCTGCTACTTACAAATGGTGATTGGCACATTACGCCAGCGCCACTGCACGAAGAGTTTTATGGGCGCAACAGGTTGGAGTGTGAAATAGTTTTCTACCACAATGAATGCAACGAAAGAGATGAACGCAGCGCAAAACATGCCGATGATAGTAGCAGAGTTCCATGGGAGGGACTGTCCTCCAAGGTTTAATCCTACCGTGAGGAAAGTCAATGTAGCTATCAGTGTCAGCATTCCTGCAAAGTCGAGTTGCGCAAGTCTGGCACAGACTGAAGTCGTTCTTCTGTCAGGTGATCCAAAGGCTCGGAGGGCCCCAGAGCCGCGAAGGCGGAGGGCCCAAAGTAGGACCAGAGTAACTGGCAACGAAGAAATCAGATTATGAAAACGATTTGAAGAGCGGGATCAAGTTCACGAACTAACAGGTCCAAATGGAGCGTTGAAGAGGAATCTAATCGATGCACCATCAACTAACATCGAAGAAAGGATAACAGAGTAAGGGGCCTACATCCATCTCCAATTCCCTGACTTTGAGAAGCCACCACCAACAACCGGGCCCATGGCGTCCGCCACGGTGAAAACCAAATTGATCAGATTGAGATACGATCCACGTTGTCTCTCATTTGTCAAATCTTTCCAGAAAGCATTTTGGATAACCTGTAATCAGGCAACGCGTCAAACAATATACCACGCGTACACATACGGGATACCAAGATCGTCGAAAGCGACAGTAGTCCCGCGCCTCCAACGCCGCTGATAAGCCTGCCTGCGATGAGCTGATTCAGGCTCTTACTGAGGCCCGCTATTACGTTTCCCAGTATAAAGAGCCAGATTTCGATGATTAGCAAGCGCTTGGCACCCACTGCATCCTGCCATACGCCTCAGTAGTAGCTACTCCGCTGGGATATCGAGTGATGGAAACGTACAGCAAGACGCCCAACGATAGGCTGACATACTGTTGTTGTGAGCAAGTACGAGGAAGTAATCCATGTGAGTGACCCTGTGGTCTGTAATGCGGAGCCGATTGCGGAGACGGAGGTGCTGACAATGGTCTCTTCTGCGTATTCAGGTGTCAATTCACCAGGAAAAAATCTCCGTCGAAACGAGAGTCATTTACCTATAGCATAGAGGAAAGATGCTAGTCCCAAGCTACAATGTCACGTCCAATCGAAGTCAGACCTAGATGCTAAGGTAACTCAAAGGTCCTCCAGCCCACCTGAATAGTATGAGTGCGATTTTCCCCGCACGCATGTCATCAAACTTTGGGTACGCAAAATCAAGAATTTGGCCAGCCTCTGAGTCTGGTCCTGTGTTTGCATCTTGGCCATCGACCTTTTCTTTTGCATCATTGGTATCCGGCTTGTGGTTCTTGTCCAAGGTTGGATGTTCAAACTGCCCAACCGAATATGGCTGTGTTTGCACCTCAATTGTTGTTTCCAACTGTTCAGAAGGTAACATCTGGCATGCAGGACCAGAACTAGTGGCCCGTGTCCTTGGGACAATATATATGGCTGACTCATTTCCGGGCTGCCAACACATGCCATGCAGGGGGAAATGCGCCGTCATGCCGTCGTTTGAAGCATGTGGCCTTGCATCTCTGTCCACATGGGAATGGTTGACCAGCGAGCTGAGCGTGCCTCAAAAAAAAGTGTGTTTTCCTCCTTTTGTTTTGGTTTATTAGCGTACATGGTACATGTCACGATCAAGCTTACACGCCAAGACTCTCATCTCGTTTCAAGTAGAAAGTTTGCAATTACCTGCACAACAATGTATTGAAGGGGAATGAGGATATACATGTTATCTTACAAGCCAACAAGATCAGCTCAAAAAATGTTAATACTATGGGTACGTAATTATTACACCTCTCGGTCTCAAGAGAATCATTGATAATATACAGAGTTTTTTCTCCCCGATGCCTTCAGTAGTCTGAGCTTTGGCATGACTTGCGTTCTCACCTCCTCCACTTCCAAGATATCAAGATCCACCACTACATCCCCCTCTTTCCATCCCATGCGCTCTTCTACCTTTTCGACGTTATCATCAAGACGCCTTAGGCCAAAACTAGCTCTCCTCAACGGCGCCAACTTCCCCTCTACATCCACCGCCTTGCTAGTATTTACCTCTACGCCCCATGTTACCTCCGCTATTCTTTCTATGCTCCCGAGCACAGGTATAGGAGTGGGCGAAATTAATTGTCGGGGAGGCCACTGTGCTCGCTGCATACTATACCTGTTAACCCCCGCTCTCGTATTTCCAAATGGCTCTGTTTCCCCAGAAAAACGTGTGGCCATGGTGGGAGAAGTGAGTAAAGAGCCTAGTGTCGAATCAGATGATGTCCTTAGCCTTCCTAGGGGAAGCCCGAGTCCTAAGCCCAGAGCACATTCACGAACAGAGGGATGCTCACTGACCTGCGGGGCATCCCTGTTTTAGTGGTATCATCGTGGCCATTGTTTGGGCCTGGACTTGGACTGGAATGAGGAATTGGACTTGGGCTCGCCACTCGACTCCCCCCCGGACTAGTGAATGGGCTGGTACTCGCACTGTTCGGCCATCTCGCGTATGCACCAGGGCCAGCTGGACCAGCGGATTTACTCTGAGTTTCAGTGGGGGTAAGCTGGCCCGGGGACTGGATATAGTGATCCTGGGTATAGCTCCTACTCCTGTTCGGATGGTGCGCCTGACTAGGGCTGCGGCTCTGAGGCTGGCTCTGCGGGTGTCGTAATGGCTGAAGCCGATCTTGCAGGTACGAAGGCAGTGGCGAAGGAATGGGGGAAGGTGAGTTAGTGATGGGTGAGGAAATATCGATCACGCTATCATTGGAGTGTCTTCTTTCAGCCTCCCTCTGCCCTTCTCGAGTCGTTTGCGACCTCCGTCGTGCGCCTTTCTTCTCCTTGGAGGAATAGTCCTTTAGTGTCGAGTAGGACCTCAATCCCGTCAGCGTCACATATGCCCTTTCCTTCGACTCTCCACTGTCACTCGTCCTAATAGGCCCCAAACTTCCTCCACCTAGATTTGGTGCACTCGATATGCCCTTTGTATTTTTCGACGTCTTGACGGTGTGTGTCCTACGCCACACATCCCACTCCCACTCCCGCCCACCCTCTTTGTCACGCTCTCGCCGTTCCTTACGTTCTCTACGCTCCTTCTCTTTCCTTTCATGCTCCTTCCGTGCTTTCCGCTCCTCCTTGGTCTCCTGTTCTTTAGGCTTTCCAATCTCCCTTTCTTTTTCCTTGGTTTGCTTTCGTCCTCTCCCCCTCTCGTCCCCTTCCATGCCATCCTTGTTTGCACCTGGGAAATCATATTGGTATGACCTCGGCTGTACAAATCTTCTGGGAACCCCTTCTTCCCCTTCATCCTCCCTCTCTTCTTCGCGTCCATCGTCCTCAATAGAAGCGCGCCTCGCGTAGGCAATGGGTGACGGGCTCCTAGACTTTCTGACTGGACGCTCCGCCGCCGACGCGCCTCCGTCTAACGCTTGATTTGGATTTTGTGATTTTGCGGGGACGTCGACGACGACTCCAGCACCGCGATACACTCCATCGGCTGAACCTGTGCCTACAGATACCTTGCGATATCTAAAGACCTCTCCAACCTCCTCATCGCTGACGCTTTCACGGGGTGAGGGAGGGCGGGCGTATTTCATGGGTGAAGGTGATAGGATGGAGGGATCGCCTGGACTAGGGATATGGGAATTGGTTCCGAGGGTGGGATCAGGGGTGGTCGAAGAGGACGGCGTCAGATGTGGGGTGGCAGGCATAGGTAAGAGTGGTAGGGGAGGCTCATACCATGGGTGAGACCCAGCGAGGTCGGGTTCAGACTTATCTGTCTCTCTAGTGCCCTTCACGTTATTTGTCTTGATGTTGCTTTCGACCCCATTTATTATTTGGAGCTTACTCTTCACTTCCACGTTTGCGCCTAGTCTAGTCCCTTTTCCACTGACAGTTCGCCTTCTCGCCCCTTTTGGCTTTGTGAGCTCATCGTCGATCTTTACTACGCTTGAGCCCAAGGTCGCGCGATTCCTTGGTGGCGAGGACGGAACTGGCATGCTCTGAGCAAAAAAAAAAGTATCTACTAAGTATAATTTCAGAGATTAAAATGTAACGACTCACCACGGATGATGATGGTGCAATCGGGATAGGAGGAAGGTTCGGTACACTTGGTAGGGCTGGCACACTGGCCAAACTAGCCATACTGGGGAGGCTCGGAAGGGTGGGTAGACTCGGTCGTCTTGAGCCTGGAGGCATACCGCTGGCAGTCGAGCCTCGACGCGAACTTGGTGGGCTCGTCGTGCTCGAAGTAAGGATCGACGTCCGTGGTGTAACAGGCGAGGAGGTAATACTTGGCGGGAGGGTAACACGACTGGGGGTGCGAGGTGTGTGTGTTTTGGATGCGGTCGAAGGGTCCGTAGTGGATGCATGGGGCGGCAGGGGAAGAGCTGGGGGAGGAGCAGGTAGCGGCGTTCCCCGTCTTGGAGGACTTGTGGCCGAGTTGATCGGGCTGGCCGTGCTTATGCCAGCGTTAGTAGAGGATGTAGGGAGTACAGATGATGAAGGAAGCGAAGGTGGTGATGGTGATGATGGTACAAGCGTCGATGGTGGTGAAACTCGAGTCCTAGATTGGGAACGTGCGCGGATGCGGGCATTGGAGCGAGGCGTTGGTAGGGAGCGCGGCGTAGAAGGAGCTGATAAAGGGGTGCTAGTTGTAACAGGGGGTAGAGATGTAGTAGTTAGAGTGGGTGGGGAGGTAGATGTAGAGGCAGGTGCAGAAGCAACAGCCATCGAAGTAGTGGCAGTAGAAGGGTACGAAGTTCTGGGTGAGTTTGTATTCGAACTTAACCCTTCAATTGAAATTGAAGAGGCAGCAGTAGCTGAGGTTGAACCAGACTCAGACTCAGATGTAGCAGCCAAAATTTGAGAGGGGATCAAATCTGCCGGTCTTGAGGCCCAGCTGCTGGGCACTGCATCGAAAGGCGACCTCACAGCCGAGCCAAATCCTGCACTTGAGCTCGGACTGGTCTTAGGTCGTTTGATGCGTTTCGGCCGGGGTACATGTGGGGGTTGGAGGAGTTGACTGGCGTGTGAAGTCGACGAGGACGAGGCGGATACAGGGTATGCTGACGATGAAGTAGAAGGTTGTGATGGTTGTGACTGAGGGTATGATGACGATAAGTGTTGGGAGGAGGATACCACTGGGGCAGAGGAGGGCGGGATGCGAGGTAAAGGGCGGATTTGGGGTGGGTGAGGCGCAGCCACAGCAGGTGTATGAGTTACCATGATAATGTGATTTGCAGTCCCAACAGAACTATTATTGGAGCTAGGGCTAGCCAATACTGATGCAGTCGAAGTTGTTGGGTTCAAGGAAGATGATGCCCAAGCCGCTGATGGTGATCCCAATACTGAACCTGGACCTGATGTTTCACTCGAACCAGAACCTGATCCCGCAGCACCCATATCCACCGCCATAGGCTGATACCTCATCCCCACTGCCTTGGGCGTCGTCGTATGGGCTCTAGGTCGCATAGGCGTCGCAACTATCACTTTTGATGCCGGTGGACTTGGACCTCTGTTCGCTATCATACTCATTCCAGTATTTCCAGCCATACGTGTCGCTATGCTTCTGCTACTGTCTGCCGTGGAACTAACCGAGAGAGTGGGCATTGACGCAGAGGGTACTGCCGGTAGAGGACGTGGGTGATGCATTACCACACTAGTGCCGTATCCAGGCGCTGGTATAGGCGCTTGTGAAGGCTTAGAGGGCAGTCCATGCACAGACCTTGGTGAACTTCCAATCTCTAGACGTGACAGACTTGGTTGACGCTTCACCATGGACGGCGGAGGTGTCCTGCGTGTTAAGCTTATCTGGCGCGGCCGTTGAATGGGCGGGGAAGCTTCGGGCGCTTGAAGAATTGCCATCTCACCCAGAATTGAATTGCTGTCTGAGTCCGTAGAGGGAGACGGAAGGAGGCTAGGTACACGTGGTGTGAGAGATGGCGGCGTAGGTGAGGATGGAAAATTGAACGAGTCGTCAGTATTTTGGCGTGAAGGGGATTTTGACGTCCTCGTGCCACCAAAAAGGCCACGAAGGGTGTTGAGTGAGGATGAAGGAATTTCAGGGCTCTCTGTGAGTGGCTCGGGGAAGCCAGAGACAGACAGGGCCATCTTGAGCTATTCTACAATGAACATAGTTGTTAGAAATGGATCCCTACAACTGAGGGCACATACTGGCTATAGGCCTAATACCAGGTCGCCGGGTCACCAACAGTGCTGGGAAAGGTCGAAGTCTCGAAGAAGAGTATAAAACGAAGTGGACAATCGCAATCAAGAACGTCGCATGGGGTTGAGTAAGCGTTGCACTCTTAACCTTTCGGGGGATATCAAAGCAAGGCTTTCATGCAACCGCAACAGCGTCCGTAATACGCGAAGGAGGAAGATTGATGGTGCTGTTTATATGATGATGTTACACCCTTAGTAGATTCACATCAAACTCGACCTACAGATTCGGTCTCTACTCCGACTAACAGCATATGGAAAGTGCACGGGATGTCACGAATCAGCGTAACTGCGAAAGGAAAGAGGAGCACAACCGGCATTTTCTTCTTACCAACTCCCATCACAAGTCAATCAATTGATCACCATGATCACCGGTCTCCTTGAACATGCTCACCTCAGCGAGATCCAGGAGCACGTCTCTTGCATACGCCAATCTCACTCTCACGAACTGACACACGATGACAGAACAAGACAAACTTTGTCGACATCGCTATCAGAGGATCTGCATGCAATGGAGCCGGAGATCCCGCGTCTCAGGGTCTCCTACAACTTATTGTAGTGGTTTGACTAGTAATCGAGGCAGAGTTCTACAGAGTTGGAGT
The DNA here is from genome assembly GCA_018221655.1 of Myochromella boudieri. Classification (NCBI taxonomy): domain Eukaryota; kingdom Fungi; phylum Basidiomycota; class Agaricomycetes; order Agaricales; family Lyophyllaceae; genus Myochromella; species Myochromella boudieri. Next base: position 28,209 of record JABCKU010008206.1, read on the forward strand.
GTAATAGCAATCAGAACATGAAAATCATGGATGGTTATCACAGTACCTCCCCTGCACATCTCGGATTCCCCGGTGACCCTTATAAAGAAGTTGATACTCGAGACGGGAAGGTTGACAGCATCCCTACTGATGCCTATATTTCATGCGGAATAGCATCCAGATACCCTATCATGTTGTTACAGCAAGCTTGGAACTTAAGAAGGCACGAAGCGTGATATATGATCTTATATAATCAATGAAACTTCATTGATCGTGTCCAGGGACAAACGACCACCAATTCGGGTCTGCATTGTCATAGATGCAGGTGAGAAGGCATAAATTTTTTGTTGCATGTGGGGAAAAATTCGAAGGAGGAAAAGGGCGTGTAGCGCAAAGCAAATTTTCATGGGGGTTACAAGGAAGTGCAGGGAACCTAGGACTTGTGGCGCACGCCACTGTCCATTATACGGGCCATGCGGTGTGGATCCCCGAGTCAGTCGAAGATTATAGCAAGGTCGATGTGTTGCCAGTGGAACCCTCAAGTGAGGCAATCGCTGGCCAAAGACGAGGTTATTACGGGATAATATCGTAAAGCATGTCATCCGCCATTGGCAACCTCACCTTCACCTTGCACGGTGTCCTGATGTGATGGTATTCGTTATATCCGATGCTTGCTGGAATGTCCAAACCCTCTAGTGCACCCGACAACAAGGCACAGGGGGTATGTCTTCGAGTATATATAACTCCCAGTGGCCCATGAATCCGACACGGTGCCTATAAAGTGTAGCCTCGACTGGAAGACTGTTAGGCTATGATGCATTGATTCTCCTGTGCTGTACCTATCAGACCCGATATACACAACAGTTTACCATCTTGGGCTGTGGAGGTGTCTTGGTCGGCACTGACAATGAGGCTGCGGCCATCCCGCAGGACACAGGAAACGGCTGGTGCTACCCAGACTACAAACAAACCTGGGTCACAGCCATCTTCGTCCGCGCATTAAGCTAAATTGTTGCTGCAGTTGGGAAGGCCGTCGATGACAAGGTCATTGGCACTTTTGTGGATGAAGGTAACCATGAACAAATGTCAAGGTTCTGTATATCGTTTGACATCGACCACAACGTCGTGCCAGCGGTGTTGCAAAACATTGTATGCCAGGCTACCATGATGCATCTGAATCCACGATAAAAGGACACTCAGTCAGCAAACTCGCAGGTACAGCCTTCGGAAATCTCTATACCCGCGCATGCAGGGTTGCGTCGACAGATGAAACGTCAAACGTCTCGAAAGTGAAATTCACTCTTCTTGAGCGCACTAGAAATGTCCGACATCGAGCTTCCTCACCTCGAGTCTACTGTCCAGCTGGGCGTCATCTTGCGTAAAACCATCCGAACCCATCGGCTCTCAGGGTTTATCAAACAGCGCATGACTTCGAAGTGGAGACGAATACGCCGCTCGTAACGCGTGGACATAGATAGCTCACTCAGGCTGAGTAAGTCGATGATGGAGGATGAAGATTTTGGCATTGAAACGTTGATGGGCAAAAGGCTGAAAAGTCGGAAACACTCCAGCTATTATTCCCACGGGTTGGAGTTTCCTTTTTGGCCGTCAAAAGTTATGTTTGAGACGGAATTCAGATAAAACGCCCATTGGGTTGTGGTGACTCGAACGGAAGTTTGCTAAGTATACAACTTCTTCTAGTACGTGTTATGAAATAGTAGTGTGTGAAATGTTTGTGATCGATGTGATGATAACTAGTGCATAGAACAAGACAATGCGTATCGTGTTGTTCGACCTTTTGTAGACAATTATCAGTGGCAGCTCATTCTATAGGGAATGATACTGGTAGTCCAGTGAAGAACTAAAGTCAGTGGTTTGATGAAAGGTTGAGTTACACTGAGGGTACATCGAGCAAGCTTTTTTCTTCAACGCACCACCTAATGACGGCCTTTGTTCAAAAGCTAAGGATCGAATCGGCCCCAAAGTGAAACCTTAAGACCACGCTTGGGCATACTGAACGTCGAACAGTTCGAAAGAATTTGGTAATAATGCATCCCCATCACTGGAATCGAACAGGGCTTTCTATCGTATACTCTAGTACGCGGTTCCATAACGTCGCCATTCAAGCCACTCCGTTGCTAGGATGGATAAAAATCAAACTCTTCGGCCATATTTGAGAAGACATAGTTGTCTTAAGCTTGGGCTACAAGACGTAAGTAAGAGCTCAGTTTCTGCAAGGAAAAATCATTACCAGATCATGCACAGTCCCTGCGTTGAACAGGGTTCCCCACCGACCTCGAAATTTGAATTCCTTGGAACTAGTCATCGATTATGGAACTGGGCAGCCTAGGGCTATTTGCTTTAATTCCTATTGAGGCGAAATAGCATCGGTGAATTCGGCGCAAGATGTTTCTGTGAGACATTTATCCAGAGGTATGGCGTACCGGTAGGAACGCGGTATAAAAATGGGGTTATATTCGCCCTTCGAAGGAGTCGTCTCTGGCTGGCCCGCCGTAAAGTCTAGGAGTATTCAGCCAGACCAGCATTGATAGGGTGATGAGCGATAGGCTGCGACGTATTGAGATATATAACACGTCCTCGATATACAAGCCATGGGATTGCCGTTGGTTCAGTTATTAAATCCGTGAGCACGTAATTAGGTGATGATTTACCTGAGCTGAGTAGACGCCCGCGCCTGCTGTTAACAGCGGAACCACTGATAGTTGGCTACCCAATTAGACAAAAAAAACTATACGCGTAAAAGCTGATATCACCAACCCAAAAAACCACTACTACATCGTTCACATCGCCTTGTAAAGTGGCTTGACTGTCATGACCTCCCTTCACCTTAGCAGCTTGCCATGCAACATAGCGTCTCAGACAGGAGACTTTCAAGGCATTGCGCACAGACATCATTTTAACCAAGACCAATGATCACAGGGAGAGAGCGAGTCAATGTTTATCAAGAGAATTGAAGTTCGGCCCAGTGGAGAACGAGGGAGGACTTCAACAAGAAAGAAGCCGTCAGAGCTGACTAATCATAGCAACACACCATCGACGGCCATCGTTGGCCCGTCGCCGTCTTCCGACTCCTTCTCAAGCTCCTCCTCCCTCCTCCTCCCCGCCTTGACATCACAATGTCCCAAAACCAACAAACGCCAGCACCCTCACCTGGAAACTCTGACTCCTCCACCTCGACAACGACATCTCGAATCCCCATTTCCGCCCCGGCAGGTCTTCTCACCATCACACAGCCTCCTCAAACAGCAACCTCGTATTACAAAATTGCACCTTCCAACCTCGTAACCTTTGGGTGGAACTTCTCATTCATCCTAGCCACCCCAACACACCTAACTGTCTCTGCTGTATGTGAGAATGGCAACACCTACCCAGTTGGACCAACAGACGGTATCATCCCTGGTACCGCCACAGAGGTTGTGTGGGATCTGTACTCGTACCAGATCAACCATCCGAATACACCGCTAGCAGTGGCAACGTACACGTTGAATATCTGGGACGATAGGGGTCCCGGAGCGGGGTTGGCTGCAGGTTTCTTGCAGCGGAATTCTGGGACAAAATTTGCGCTGTACACGCCTCAATCCTACACAGGACTTGCAGATGGTTCGTCTGGCGTTTTACTCTATTTTTTTTCTTTGCGGATAATGAAGGACTGACGCAAAAATGTAGGATGGTCATGTACGACGTGTAGTGCCGCATGGTCGACATATGCCGCAAACCCGCTCTTTGTCAGTGTTATCGCGACGTTCATCATCATGTTTCTCTCTGGCTTCGGAATATTGCGACATTGTCGGTGAATTCCTAGTTGTGGGGCACCTCCTCTGGAACAACTATGAGATCCATTCTGTACCGACCAAACGCTGCATCCAGCCTTGGAACCTGGACACGCTACATAGATGGTTATACTCCTTCCTACCCGCTGTGACGACGCTCTTCACATAGACACTTCACCCATCCGCCCCATTCATTCTCAAGTATATCCTTACTTTGGAATTGTGTTCTCCCCTTGCTCGTACATCGGACCTCTATTCAGGTTTTCCCATACACATACATGACACGACTACCTACCGATAAATATCTTTATAAATACCGCCCACGCACAGATATACACTCGCACTACCTGCATTTGCTCCCTCACGCTCTCTTACATATATTCAGACCGGACTTTCTTTGGGTAATAAGATATTGTTGACTTTATGAACCGTCCGCTTTCATCCGCTTTCTTCGGCTCCTACACTAGCTAGTGTAGTTGTTGACACTTTTTTTGTTTTAGCTCTTTAAGTCAAGTTGCTGTACGGCTGGGCGATGCGTTAGACAGGATGGACCCAGCTATTGTAAGTAAGCTGCTTGATGTCGATATTCGCTCGCTGATTTAATGCTACCTTGGAATAGTGCTAGCCTCTTCGCCAAGCTTGCAGATTGAACCAAGCAGGCGGTAAAACCTGATCCAAGTAACTGTTCTATCAGACAGACGTAAGACAGTTACGCAAGTTCAAACTGGCGCTTGAGAGAAGACTCATTGTATGCTCAATCGGCCCATAGATCATCAAGTGGTGGCCATCATGGCCCGTCATCGTCGTGAAGTAAGTTCCGTGTATGTATCTTATTTGATACCTAAGATCACTTTGCAGTACGGCATGTTTCTGGCATGGCTATGCGGGCGGCTAGGAAGACGGCATATTGCAAGTGGGACTGAGCATCAGGCCCAGTTCCCAGCGATGCTACTTGATATACTGCAGTTTCAACTACATGATTTGTTCGTCGAGAGAGCCTCCTTGGCCTAGGACCGGACCCTAATTCGGGTCTCGGTATATTTACTTTTTTGTTTGCAGCCCTGCTCGTACATGACGCGAAGAACTCGCCCATGGGTCTGATTTTGATTGTTAACATGTTTTGAATTTATGTTAACTCATCAGCAGTTGCACCTGTACTTCGAATTCGGTACTCAACACAAAATATGCATACGATCACCGTGGATTGCTTAGACCAGCTGTGCCGATATCATATTCAGCCGTTCTTGTGACAAAGCTTTAATTATAGCTTGTTCTAACTAGAGTAAAGCAAAGCCACCCTTAGGCTCCTTAGCCCTTTATGATCAGGCCTTAGGCACAATTTTGGCTAACCGTGGCGACAAATGCTCAGGAGAACTGGAGGGAGCCGGCTCCGGAAAATGCCATCACATGTAGGAAGAGGCTGCACAACATTCGAAAATCAGCTCATCTTACCCCCCTATCCAATGCCTTGTCAAGACGAATTGCTGATGAATATCACTCACGAGCTCCTTGCAATTGGAAAGAATCCCTTACATTCAGTTTATTTCCGAACCAGGTACAAAACGGACGACAGCCCCCCCTAGAGCAGAGCTCGACAATTACATTGCGTTCTATGGTATCGGTAGACCATAGGCCATTGAATTGGCTAAGGGCTAGCTGTCAAGTTTTGAAAAAATGCGCAAAACAGCAATGATAGCAGCTGGCTACCAACCGTGAATCAAGTGTGTTGGCGTTTCCGAGTCCACACCATGATATTTATACTGGATAATCATGTTGCCGTTAGTGATTACGCTTGACGTGGAGATACTCTCAACATCTACTATGTCCGATATGGTACTATCACTCATCCTATAACTTCAAATCGATCTTTGCGGATGTTGGAATTTTGAATGCGTTTTGGCCTTCAATGACCCAAACAGGCAGGGGTGATATCTCCGTTCAGGACCTGGGAGCTCCAGGACATTTTTTGGTAAACTTCATGAGTAGATTGTGACACTTGACAGATGTTGCTTGTGAATTATATACGAGTCGGCCTCCTGCCAGTCTACACTTATACGACCCTTTGAGCTTTTCAGACTTCCTTGAGTTGGTCAGCATGCATGTCCCCAAGTTCCTCACAATTGTACAAACCTAGACAGACCTAGACTGCCACGTCAAGTCCTGTCAAATGGTATTCGGATATCTTGTTATGCGACAACAGTGATGTCACTGATTTATGTGCACTGAAAATGCATGGTGTCAATCTACACAAAAACAGTAAGTTTCTCAAAGTTACCATGGGGAATATGTGCCTCAGCTATATCCTTCGTTCCTCAGGGACAATGTAGTCCTTCAATCTGGTTAACATCTTCTTAGTGAGACTACAAAGTTGGTAGAACTTAAGGAATCTGTTGGATTATCTTGACCAGGTGGATGTGCGCTCCATAGACCCTGTCAAAAATTCAAATGCTACAATCTATAGCTTGAAGAAAGGAGTCAAAGTCGAAGTGAGATGTTTGACTGAGTCAGATGACTCGTTTTGGAAGGCAACGAGCTGACTACGGCCAATAAAATCACATTTATGACCAGTTTCTGTAAGTGTGTCTGATCTGCGTCAAAAAAAAGCTCCTCGCAACAGTTCGGGCCATTCGAAAGGAAGTCCGAGTACGCTCTTGGGGAGAGATGGTCCGCTACGCAATTAGAATTGTTTCGATGTTTCACAGCTTTCAATGCGCCTTTTCATAACCACATCTTCTACACATTTTCTTTTTCTCAGCAGTTCTCATCACAAAATAACGAGATGGTAAGCGCACCACATGGTCAATCCCCGTGTCAGACGGGAACTCTCTGCGAATTGATACTTATCCATACTTTTAACTTGAAGTGACAGTACCACGCGAATCAAGGTATCAGAAATCGACCAGGGTACACATGAAAAGCGTCAAAGGAAGGTTGCAGTGTACGGTTGCAAAGTTGTGTAATTATGAATCATAATGGCAAGCTGTGGCCGTGTCCGATGTCGTTGTCGTTGTCGTCGCTTCGTGTCGGGAGCTCGTCGGGAGCGTGGTGAGGCGTGGTGAGCGCGGAGTCACCTGCTGAGTCATCGATTATCTCGGCGACAAGGTATTTGACGGCAAACTTACAACCACTCCCAATCTCTCCATCCAACCCCAGTCCTTTGAAGAAATCTGCCCTCCTATTGCATGGAAGCGGCTGCCGATATACCCAGTTCTACTCAGGATACTACCAATACATCTGCTCCAACACGACCCCGACCAAATAGACAACGGTACAATAGAGGGGCCAACGCCACAGCAGGACCCCCTTCAAATGAAGGACAAGGTCCCCAACTATCATCAGAGAGTGGTCTAGACACGAGCGCGGACATACCCATAAAACAGGATCCGCGATCCAGAAATGCGAATAGACCGTTGAGATCTGGCAATTTTGGTGGAAACGCTAGCGCCTCTACAAAAAAAACGGAAGCCAAGAACGTTGGGGGCAACCGCCCGCCACAGCCTACTGGTGGAGCAGCACGTCGTGCGAAATTTGGCACTGGCCTTACAGAACCAGGCTCTGTACCTTCATCATCTAAACCTCCAGGTAGAAGCTATAGGAAGAAGCCTGCTGTCACCGAACCCGAAGCGGACGATCTAACTTCCCGCCTTATCCATGCTCTTCGAACAGCACCATATCCCGATTGTCCTATTTGCTTCAATGCAATCCATCCGGCCCAACGTACTTGGTCTTGTTCGCCATCTATTCCAGTCATACGACCCCCCAATGCAGAGAGCGAAGAACAGCAGTATTGCTGGACAACATTTCATGTGAAGTGCATTGGAGAGTGGGCGGCGAAGAGTGTCAAAGATATTGCAGAAGCATGGCGGGCTAGGGGCGAGGACAAAAGTGGTGACTGGCGTTGCCCTGGGTGCCAAGCAAAACGAGAAATCGTGCCCTCGGGTTATTGGTGTGTTAAATGTTCATTCCTGACTCAATCTCGCAGACTGACCTCATCTCCCAGGTGTTTCTGCAACTCTACATCAGATCCAAAGCCTCCGCGACTCGCAACACCTCATTCGTGTTCCAATCCGTGCTCACGGGTACGCGCCAGTGGTTGTGGACACCCATGTCCCTTACAGTGCCACCCTGGCCCCTGTCCTCCCTGTCAAATCACGACACGTTTAAAGTGCTACTGTCCCAAGAAGACAACCATTGCGTTCCGGTGCGGGGTGGACAAGGGCAAGGCACACGATCTTTCGTGCGGGAACGTATGTGGACGCAAACTTGAATGTGGAAATCATTCGTGTGAAGAGGTTTGCCATGACGGTCCGTGCGCTAAATGTCTAGTAAGAGAGCGAGTGAAATGTTGGTGTGGTTCTACGACGAAAGAACTTGGATGTGGAGAAGGTGAAGAAATTCATTGTGTTAGTCAAGAGGGAGCTTCGTGGGCGGGCAGGTATGCCTGTGAGGTTCAGTGCCAGATGTATGTGCAATGCTCCATTCTCTCCCTTAATCTATTGCTAATATCGCCGTAGCCCCTTCGATTGTGGTATCCATAAATGCGAACAGTCTTGCCACCCGCCTCACAAAATCGAAACTTGCCCTCTGTCTCCATCGCTCATAAATGGCTGCCCCTGCGGTGCTCACCCCATTGCCCGCTCTGTATCCAGCCCAGTCCCCTCGACGGCGCCCTCTACGTTCCCCGCCCGCTCCTCGTGCGCTTCTCCCATCCCCACTTGTGATTCTCCTTGTGGTAAGCCTCTCTCGGGCTGCGACCATGCCTGTGCAGCAAAATGCCACACCGGCCCGTGCCCACCTTGCAGCGTACTTGTCACCCGCCCATGTCGATGCGGTTCCACCACTAGCGGCGTTCCCTGCTCGCAACTTCGAGACCAGACTGAGATCCTGTGTAAAAAGATGTGTCCCGTATTTCGTGCATGTGGGCGTCATCAGTGTCACCGATTATGCTGCCCGCTTGCGAGCTTGGCGTCTACAACTGGAAAAAAAGGGAAGAAACGAGCTCCTGCCGGCGTTGACCTGGAGTTTGGCGTGGGTGAAGAGCGAGGGGGCTTACATGAGTGCGACCTGGTATGTGGGAAGATGCTGAGCTGTGGCCTCCATACGTGTGAGGAGAGAGACCATAAGGGTGCATGCCCCCCTTGTCTACGAAGCTCTTTTGAAGAGGTGAGGAATTGTCGCCTTTCCTGACGACTGATCATTAAAGGGTATTACTGTAGATGATCTGCTATTGTGGTCGAACTGTCCTTGAACCACCCGTTCCCTGTGGAACACAGATACGGTGTGGGTACCAGTGTTCACGTCCGCCTCCACCATGCGGGCATCCACAAGGCACACATACATGCCACGAAGATCCAATGCCATGCCCGCCATGTGTGCATCTCACAATGAAACTTTGTGCATGTGGGAAGAAGAAGATCAATAATGTGCGGTGCTCGCTGGAGACAGAGAAGGTGTCTTGTGGCCAGGTTTGCGGCAAGTGCGTACTTTTTCTCTCAAATTTAACAGAGAATGAGAGTACTAATGTTGGTTTACTTTGGAGATTGATGGACTGTGGCTTCCACCACTGTGAGCGGAAATGCCACGCCGATGCATGTGGACCTTGTACTGTAACGTGTGGAAAGTTACGGAAGCTTTGGTAAGTCGATTTGTATACTCGCATTCTCGCATTCAACTTACCTGCCTATGATTGCTCTAGCCTCCCAGCAGAACATCCGTGCACTCGTCCCTGCCATGCCCCTTCAAGTTGCCCCGAAGATGAGTCATGCAGCGCCATTGTTACACTTGTCTGTGCATGTGGTCATCTACACCAGGACGTTCACTGTGGCCGTAGCACGACAACACCGGCGGGCCGCCAGCAAACCATTCCAAAATGCAATGACGATTGCGCAAGAGCAAAACGGAATGCAAGACTAGCGGATGCGTTCGGCGTTACGCTGGCGTCTAGGGAGAAAACAGCTGCGGTGACTTACTCAGACGAGTTGGTGTTATTTGCTCGTACGAACAGCAAGTTTGTAGGTGTCGTTGAGAAGGTCCTTGACGAGTAAGCCAACCTAAGCCTTCAAATTTTCTTAGAGATCTAACAAATATTCATCCCAAGGTTCGTAACCACCCAGAAGAAGACTCAAGTGCTTCCACATATGCCTCCAGAACGGAGACAGTTCGTTCATGATGTAAGACTCTCTGTGTATATGAAGCTGCAATGACTGACCTTTTGGGAAAGCTCGCGATCACTTACAGAATGGATACTCAAATGGTTGACCAAGAGCCGTACCGAAGGTATATACATTTTTCAAATGTTATACAAGGATATCCGTGACTAAACTACCTTCTTTTAGCGTTCGTCTCCTTCGCAGGGTAGACACCCGGATCCCTAGTCCTCTGTTATCCAGTTTCACCGCCTTGTCAACCCCTGCTCAACTCAATTTGGGTAAACTGGCTGATCTGCGCTCAGTTGCAGCTCCTTCTTGGCGTGCAAGTCCTGCCCCTACCCTACCCAAAGCTGGCTGGGCAATCCCACGTCCAGCATCTACGAGTGGAACGGGTATAGCTCCCCAGGCTACCAACTCCGGCCGACAAGCGGCCAGCACAAATGTTTCACGCACCTCAAGCCCCGCGCGTCCACCACCACCTGCGGTTGAAACGCCTTTGACTCCGACTCCTGTGCCAGATAATTGGGAGGATGATTTATAACTTACCTGGCTGGCTTAGCCTAACGTTATAGAGAAGTTGGTTGTTTGGGACTTGCAATATAATCAAAAAAATGATAAGATCTTTATTTTGAGAGCCTCCGTTGTAAAGTACACCCCATGTGAAGTTGACATCAATCAACCGCAACTGCCGCGCCCAAACGTCACTTGCCACCTACGATGTGACAACGAGATACAGCTTCAAAGATTGTGACTCGGTGCAGCCTGTTTTCCTCTGCTTTCCCCATCATGTTGATACCGATTCCTCCAGAAATCATCGATGCTATCGTTGACGAATTAGCCAATGACAAATCGCTGCTCAAGATCTGCGCAACAGTTTCTCCTGCATTCCTTTCTGCTTGCCGAAAACATCTGTTTCGAGTAATCACGCTAGACAGTGCTGAACGCTTGATAGGATACAAATCCTTCTCGCCGCGCGTGGACATTGCTGAACGCTTGAAAGTATATAAACCCTACTCACGCCTGTTTCGTCTCCTCTCTCACCATCCAGAAATTTTACACCACATACACGAGCTTATTCTCCGCACTGGCCACTGGATGTTGAAAGAGCCAGACCTTCCTAAGCTTCTTCAGCTGATCGCGCAAGGGGATACCCTCCAAAAGTTGACATTCGACGGCCATGTCAACGTCTTGGCATGGCGAGAAACTGATCACGAACTCCGAAACCCACTGCTCTCTATATTCGGGTCATCTACATTACAAACGCTCGAGATTCGCGGTCCAATAGCCAGCGATTTTCCAATGGAGATTTTGACCATACCACCTGCATTAAAACATCTTGTGTTTAATCCTTGGTACGCCGATGGGGAGAACATTGGGGTACGAGACAATGTAGAACCCCTCCAAATCACCCATCCTCCCTTTGTTGAACATAGACCCCTTCTGTCTTTGAAGTTCGATAACCCTATCACTGGAGAGAGACTGGTAGAACATCTAACCCAGCCACAATGTCCAATAAAACTACACTCTTTACGTGAACTACAACTGGGTGTTATAAGTGAGAAAATGGAGAGGCTAGCATGGGAGGTGATGAAAATTGCAAACAAGACCCTGGAGCGCTTCCACTATTCCAGTCGTTCCTCTTGTAAGTGTAACCGCTGAATCACGCTATTCAAACCATGCTAATCGACATTTCGTAAGTCGGGGGAATCCCTCAACCAGTCTTCTACGACGAAATCCGGATGGATAATCTGGACTCGCTCCGATTCTTGGAATTTAGCATTTACCCATGTATGGATGACATTTTCTGGATGACCCTTCTAATCAAGACCTGGAGGATACCAGAGCACGTTGAGTCCATCAAGTTAAATTTTGGCTGCTTCTTTAATATGACAAGCGAAAATTGTTACAACCTTCGGGATATTGGAGAGGCAATGACACACCCTGATAACAGATTGGACGAGACACTGGCGGCGTTGTGCGGTAAAAAATGGTTGCCCTCTCTTCACACCATCGAGATCCTGGTTTTCTTCACAGATTCCCATTTTTGGAAGCCGAATAAAGATACTGGAGAGCTGCTGAATGAATGGTTCCCGCTTTTGGGTGCGACAGGATGTTTTACTGGTAGAATATTGGACGCAGATCGATGGAAAGGTGACAACAATTTAGCATGGGGATATCGAGGGCTGGGACTAGACCAGTAACCAATTCCCCTATGCGGGGTACTCGAGGCTTGTCTCTCAGTGGGGGGAACAGTCGCCCATCTTCTGAAGCCTGAACGCGCCCAAGTGCAGGCTCGCAGTCTCAAATAGTTATCATATCATGGCGTGGGAAATTGTCTGTGAGAGATAATCAAACTTGATGCAACTTGTAATGGGTTCCAACGCTGGATACGGTGGTTTGGTGTCATTTGAAGTGTCTTTCGATATATAATCATACACACACAGTACGTGACTCGTTGTACACACCTTGAATGTCGTCCCTGACACCTCCACGTAGGGTTCAACTCACTCATGGAACTTGATTCCGCTAGAGAACTTGCTAATGGACCACATCTACTGCACATTGATCGTATTGCCGGACCTAGTGGTTCGAAGAAACTTTTCGCGACATTCTTGACCTTGTGTAATGCAAACCCCGAGGATATGCACCTAGAACCCATCATCCAGCGACAGATGCGTTTATCCAAAGAGCATGAATTGTCAATAAACGATTTTTTCCCAGACAAAGAACAACGAGCCTCTATCCTCCATCAAGCTGCCATTCTCGCTGTGAAGAGTTTGACAACCCACGTCGATGGCTTCAAGGAATACGCAGACCACCCATTATTCCAATTCACCCCAAGACGTCCTTTGCCCGAGCAGTACAGGACTCGCATCATTCCTGTCGCGTCTACCCTTGGTGCACAGTACACTCCCGCTCGACATGCAGGACTTGTTCAGGAAGTGTATCTCAAGAAGCTTCAGGTGAACGAGGAGTCGTTCAAGAATAGAGCCATCCCTTGCATCAACGATGCTGCGACCAATAATAGTATCCGTCGGATACAGATGGCAGCCATTAAATCGAAGAAGTCTACCCCCCTCCATAGCCTTGATTTCCTTCAGCTCGCACCTGGACTAGGGGATATTCTGAGGAAGATGGTGAGGCAAGCAATCAAAAACCACTGCCCCAATCCAAATTCCGGTGAAGGTCTCGCAGGTTTCCTCAAAACCGTCAACAAGTCGTATCTTGCCCAGTGCAAACAGGAAGATCACGAAGCCGCACTCAGTGCGCTAGATGCTATACTGGGGGCTAGTTTCCTCGATTGCTGGCAAATCAACTCCGGTTACCCGACTGTGGATGCTTATGCTGCGTCCAACCCCAAACCGGAGGAGATTTACGCCCTTGCGAAGAAGATTGTCATCAAGCACTTGAAACGCATCGTCCCAAAACAGCCGGAGCGTTTCTCAGATGATGATCAGTACTCAGATGAGCTGAGTGATGAAGAAGTAACCGACGAGGTTTACGATAACCAACGTCTCCTGCTACGCGATATAGCATATATTGTCATGCTCAAGTCTGCTATCGCTGATGCAGATTTTGGCCGCGTCGAGGATTTCCTGGGCATCATCGCCGTCACGATGATGGGTGCTGGAATGGAGAATACATCTGAAGAGCTTATGCATTTCATTCAAAATTTGAAACACGTCTGGCCCGAGAACTTTGCGTACGCTCCACTCCATACATATTACGGAGTCTAAGGTTGACGGGAGGCTGTCTGAACTTTTTCTGGCAGTAATATCATGCGCGATTCTATGATCGTTAGTTACTTTAAACGTGGCTCCAACGCTCAGCCGGCAGATGTGTCTGTCCCTCAGCTTGGACACTATTCGAGAGTGCGTTCTCTCCCGCTCTTATGTAACTGCCGATCTGAAATTTATTAGTTCTTCTATGCGGGACAAGGGTTTGAACATGAGTGGCGGGCACCAAAGAGTATGGCAGAAGCCATCGCACTCGTGGATGCCTACGATGAGAAGTTGGAGGTAAAAGACATCACTGAAAGAATTGCGAACGACGGAGAATGCTGTGTGATGTAATCGCGACCAATGCACTGACATATATACCAATGTTGAACTTGCAAATTACTGTAAAAACAATTGTCCATATCTTGGACGTAACGGGGTGTCGGATATGTCCAACAGTCCAAGACCTGAGCGAGTTGGTGGCACCAAATGAGAGAACTTTTGGGGGACTCATGATTCGAACAGCTGAGTAGTGGTCGAAAAAAGGTGTTGGGAATCCAATGGGAATGGTACAACGCGAAGACACCTGCCCTCATGTTACTCCACGTGGCCAAACCATGATCCACGTTTCCGTTTTAGTTCAAGTTGAAGGGGTTACGATCTCACTCTTTGAATTCACGACAGCTGGTCTGCTTAGCGCAAAGCTCCTAACTTTGGCGCCAACTATCCTTGTTCTACTAGAATCCTGCTTACTGCGAAAGTTTTCCGACTTAGAGGTGAAAATTGGTCCAACTCATGAAAGCTAGACAACAGTTCGAGTCCTTTCCACAACTGAGGACCCCGACGAAGCCGAAACCAAATTCGGATTACACCCGCGGAAATTTTTATTCCTCGCCATTGTCTCCTGCCTCAGGATCATCATCCACATCGACACCGTCCCATGAGCTCTCTGGTAGTTTATTGTGGGGGAAGGGCTCGCCCCTCCATCGGCCAAACCGCATTGGAGGCGTACGGTTAGAAACAATACATGGTACTTCACCAACTACACCATATGGCCCTTCTCGCGGTCTAGGCTACTTCGCGTTCCCGCCTTCCAATGTTCCTGCGGAGCAGCCCTCATCTTCGTCGGAAACCAATATACCCGAGGACTCCACAGAGTCTGGCTCTTCGTTACCGGAAGAGGCTACTGCGGATACTGCCGCTGACCAAGAGCAGGAGAACGAACTCGAAATGCGGAGACGACAAAAGATGAGAGAAGACGTGGAAGCTGAGGCGCGACGTGGAGAGGAATCCTGGGTACGAAGTGGTGGAATCCTACGCGATGAGCGTGGAATGCGTGACCTGGCACGGACAGAGACCATGCGAACGGAGCTCAAGCTGAGGGACTGGGAAATGGCGGCGAGATTGAGATGGGAAGAATATGAATCAAGATGGAAGGCCCTCTTAGCCTCAGAGCAAGGGGGACACGAGAAGGAGACCACCATTCGATTCGAAGATATCCCATGGCCAATACATGTTAATGAGGGAAATGACTGCAATGGGCGGGAAATTAAACCAGAGGATTTAGTACCCACGCGGGTGAAGGAGTTTCTACTGGAGGGTTTGAAGGTGCGGGGTTGCACGACCACCAAAAAAGAGCGTGTGCGGAGCTCTTTGCTTCGATGGCATCCGGATAAAATGACAGGGATTCTGGCTCGTGTGGTAACCGAGGATATAGAAAAGGTCACAGACGGAATCAGGATCGTTATCGAATGCTTGCAAGTACTGAATGCCAGAACGTAACTACTAAGTTATCATGCTTTGAATCGCTTTCTCGCTTTCGTTGATAGTCTAGGATACGGAGATATAATCATACTGTACTGTACAGAGGTTGTCCTCCAACAAAGCCCGTTAATCCGAAGCTCAAAGAATGAGCTATTTTCCACCCAGCACGAGGCCTCCAGCACATCGCAGCAACTTGAACAGATGACTGCATCAGCAGATTATGGGAATGCTATGTGACCCTATATATCACTGCATAGCACCATAGTCACATAGCAATCTCCTTGTGACGTGTAGTGCCCTATAGCAACCTGCCGAAGTTGTATAGCATGTAGGGACGCTACATAGCACTCTATAGTTAGCCAGTAAGCACCACCAAAAGAATGTAATCTCTTACCATTAGACCCTGTTCTAGGGTTTGCAACTTGGGGAATTGAACTCGCAACCTCTTGGTGGTGATGACTAAGC
Source organism: Myochromella boudieri (assembly GCA_018221655.1). NCBI lineage: Eukaryota > Fungi > Basidiomycota > Agaricomycetes > Agaricales > Lyophyllaceae > Myochromella > Myochromella boudieri. The sequence goes on from JABCKU010008206.1 coordinate 44,076, forward strand.
ATCAACCACAAGTAACGAGAATTACCACTACAC
>JABCKU010008207.1:0-43768 GCA_018221655.1 Myochromella boudieri
TAATGTCATCGGGGACGATGATGTAGTGCCCCTCCTTGTCATCGCAAGGGCCAGACAGCTAATAAACACATGTTGGGATAGGCTGATTGAACTGAGGGTCAGGTACGTACATCTTCTGGTGGAGCAGCAGGTTTGACGTCCCAGGTCTTTGTATGGGCGGACTGCTGGGCGTGGTGGGTACGTGCGGCTGGTTTCTTCACAGCTGGCGCACGGACCTCCTCGGGGTGTTCCCGTTTTCTCTTCTTTGCAGCGGGAGCAATGATTGCGGATGCTGAACTAGAGGAGAGAGCTTGGGCCTCTGCAGCAGCTCTTGCACGGGTCCTGATGGGGGCAGAGTAGACGGGGGGTTGATATGAGGCAGAAAAGGCACCAGTATGTGTCGTGGCCGGAGACATGGCAGAGAGTGGAGGGGAATCCTCGATGACAATAAAGTCCCTGACATTACCGTCGGGGTCAACCTCCTGGATCTCACTATATGAGACTGTGTACTGGTGTGCCCGCTTGCGCTTGCGGGTGGTGACAGGTGGAGTAGGCATCACACTAGGGCCAGGGTTGCTGAGGTGGGAAAGATGAGAATATGGGTGGGCGAGGAGAGCAGGCATGTGGTGGATAGCCTGCATGAGCGCAAGGGAGGTGGTGGTGGTAAAGAGAGAGAGAGAGAGGTCAGGATTTGGCAAGTGCAGCTCGCCACTTCGTCCAATTCCGAACTGCCTCTTGTTATTGAGTGTTTGCAAGAAGAACAACCCAATTGTATGTAGACTATCTTTATATTCAAAGAGTATTAGATTAGACTACATAAAACACAAACGATATTCAGCTGAGCCCCATGCCCTGAGAGCTTCAGACACAGCTCAAAAAAGGGACTCCACTCCAGGTTGATTGGCTAGACCCTCTGAACCAATCACCATCATGATAAGATCAAACTTGACTCTTGCCGTCATGGCCGCCCTTGTCAAGTTTCTGCATCCAAGACTGACAATACCATGGCTAGGCTTGGAGCTATGTGCAAACATACGTGACATCGACAACACCCTCCCAAACGCCGCCAACACCATGCCAGAACCAATGACTCCATCCCAAGCTGTCACGTTCTAGTAGCTTTGCATGGAAAGGTACCCATCTAAACCTTTTGTAAGCCCCTCGCACCCGCCTCGTATGTCCAACCACAAGCTGGGTATATCGCTGGAGAGAGCCCAGACTGTGCCCTGTTCTCGATCTTGGGGTATATGATGCACTGTGGGTTTGCGTGGCGTCGCACGAGAGCCGGAGACGGTGTGTTTTGAGGAGGAGATCGAGTGGCCGTGGCTACAGGACTACCTTGAGCGCGTGTGGGCCAGAGGCGGGCGGGAGTGTGCACAGAAAAGCCAGCCGGACAGGCTGGAGAAGAGGGGAAAGGCAAATGTGTAGAAGGGGATGAAGAATAATACCAAGGGCCTGTATAATGGGAGAATCCACAACGAGGTCACTAGAAAATCTTAGCCAAGTTGACGTGAGTGTAGGTTTTTTTTTATTTAGAAAAAATATCAAAGTGCTGCTTGTTGATACGCTTCAAAGGCATTTTGACCATCGAAAAGCCGGACTTCTGTTTCTGGATATGTTTCTCAAAAATAAAATGAACAATTACGCCATATTTACAGACCCATCGCCATCTAAAATCTCAACTTCAACTCTTGAGTCAAAGCTTCGGATGTACTTCTGTAACTCCGCCATGCCGTGGATCATACTCTGTGCCCACAACTCGTGAGCCATACATCGGGTACGTCCGACACGTCGAAGCATCCTAGATACGCACCACTCCGCCACTTGGGGGGGATCACAGAGCATAGCTATGACTACGACTCACGACCAACCAGTCTTGTCGAGTTACGAGTACGACATGCGATTCAGATCCACTGTGTATATCAAGTGATGACCTGCCCTGCCCCCCTTCAATTACCTCAATCGGTACCGACATGTAAGAATCTCAGGGAGGGAGCTGATGGTCGGTGGCGTTGATCCTGTGGATACCAAATCTAAAACAGGCGTTCTAAGGCGTTTTGCGTGCCTTGATCAGTCGGGTCCCTGAGGATCTCAAGATCCACGGAGGCTTCCAGGTTTGCTGCCATATTGGCACCTACGATGATGCGCATCCAGATTCCGGACTTCACCTGTATCAGTCAGGGTCGATGGCGAACTTGTATACCTTTCTTGTGTTCCCATGGAGCTGATACAGTTCTGGGATCACACACGTATGAAACGAGTCGCGTCAAGATTAAAAGATATACAACATCAATCTCAATAAAATGACATGCCTTACAAGAAAGGGCATGATGATGATCTTTGATGATCTGCCACCCTGCGGGGCCCGAGACTTTTAGCTTTAGTAAGTGCAGACGAACAATGTCGGGACTTGGCGCTAGTCATAAATCTAAATCATAAATAAGTGTCGCCAATACGCCTCAGTTGAGGCAGTTCTATCCCTGGATCCTGCCAGGAAGTCAATCCCCTCGGGCCCCCAGGTTATACCTCAGCCACACTGCCATATCGGGGGTCACACAATGAAACAAATCGAGCCAAGACACGGAACACTGCGGTATGCACTTCGCAGACAAGCTGAGCCACTTGTTTGGTCCAAGCCGCCCCGAAACGCCAGGCAATCGACGTAAAAAGCCTAGGAAGTCGAAGATGCCGCGGCGGTGGCATCAGTGATAAGTGATAGCTGGCGCTGATCTAGTTTAGATTTGTTCCAGGATTCACCTTGATGCGATATTATCCTAAAACGTACAACCCCGCAAAGGAATTGCTCTGCCTCACAATGATTCAATTACAACTTTATCATTTTGTCGCAGCACAAACGTACTCGGAATGAGCATGGGGTTAACATATATTACTATTTACAACTTGTACAGAAACTAGTACCATAATACAAACTCGAAGCTGCCGAGAGTTACTGTTCCGCCAGTTCCACTTTCATGGGCAACTGCGGTACCCCCTTGACCCCCTCCACCGTGGGTATACTGACACCCGTCATCTGCCAAACGATGTTCTGTTCGGGAGGGGAAAAGCGGAACGCGGCGATGAGAGTAGACAGGACGACCTCTAATACATCGGTAAGAAAAATAGAAAAACGTTACATGAGTTTAACGTGGAAACGAGCTGAGACGCACTCATTTCGAGCTGGGAGAATTTGAATCCTATGCACGCTCGTCCACCCCCGAGGAACGTCATCCTGCACAATGATAGTGATATCAGATAGGCTGTCAGTTGCGGGTAGAAAGTCGGGGGGAACTGCACGCACAGATGGGAATAGATCCCAGGCATGTGAGCGTCATGCACCGCCTGCGGGATGGGCGCAAGCCATCGTTCGGGCTTCCACTTCATGGCATCCGGTCCCCAAAGAGCGGGGTCCCGGTTGGCATTCATAATGGAAATGATTATTCGCGTGTTGGTGGGGACGGCGATGGAAGTCATCTCACGGCCGTCGAGCCCCTTGACCGGGGTAGAAAGTGGGATGATGCTGTCTTGTCGGGCGCTTGAGTTGATACAAATTAAAAAAAAATCAGACTTGGCTAAGAAGTCTAGAAAAGGTGGACGTACACCCTTAATACTCTGGGGACTGGTGGGTGGCTGGAAATTTTAAGTTCAGTACGTCAATAGATGAATGACAATGGAAGAGGAATGTAACCGTACAGGCGCAGTGTTTCCCGGCATACCGCATCCATATATGGCAAAGAGACTAGTTCGTCGTAAGGGATGTTGGAACCGTGCTTTCTTTGTGCGTCCAATATTTCATCGCGAAGCCGGTCTTGAGCCTCTGGGTTAGTTGATAAAATATGCAGAGTGCGAGATAATGCATTCGATGTCGTATCAGTGGCCGCGAAGCAGAAGGTGCTAAAGACAATGAAATCAAGTCCGTTGAGTATAAGTTATAAGCTCACGCCATCTAATGCCAGATGCGGGTGAGTTCTGAGGACATGGTACTACCATATTGTTACTCGCCTGTGCCAGAACTTCTTTTTCGGGCAATCTATCCTCCTCTGCCGCTTCCATGTTTGCCTTCACTGCCAACACGGATTAGGCAAGCATCGCTAGGATTAAAACGGTGCTTACTGAGAATACTCATAAGGTCCTTGGCTTGGCCGATTTGTTTAGCTAGTGCCTCGTCCCCCTGTTCCAGGGCCTTCTTTTTCTCCTGGTAAATCTGGACCGTGGTTTGGTCCATGACGTCAACAAGATCCCTGACCTTACAAAGATCAGGCCAAGGGACGTGGTCGACTACGAAGCGCCAGAAACGTGGGGTACCGATTTTAACAAGGGTTGGCAGGAAGAGCTCCCGGTACATCATCAATGGGCCCATAGCGGGGCTGTAAGGGTTGTGGTTAGATGGTAACTGTTTTGGATGTGCAGTAGGCATGATGAATTACATTAATGCTTTCGATGCTTCACTGAACCGATGTGGCTTTACACCTTCAACCAGTGGATCGAAGGAGTACCCGAGACCGCTTTGCCCAATCATTTCCAGTGCAGCTCGGCCCATCCAATGAAGGATATCAATCTCTTCGGCACCGCTGGCTATCTTGATTGTGAGCGCTTTTTCGAGCTGAGTCTGAGGTTAAGCAATAATCCATAAAGTAAGACATGTATTCAGACCTTTTGCGCCACGTCGTTGAACATTGGAACTTCATAAGAGATATGGTTGAGCCAAGGTAACGAGACACTTAGGGTACACACACCCATGTGGCGCATATGCGCAATGGAAAACACTGGGTTGAGCATCTTGCGCTGCTTCCTGTGGTGGTCACCTATGTTGAGGTATTAGTCCTTCTGCAACCGTCGTCGCTAATGAAAGTACCCTGTGTAGATAAAAGCCCGCCACCGAAGGTTATTTGGTTGGACCTGCACGGTGTTCAAGCTAAAGAAGAAGAACTCTGTACCAATCGCCGAGGACGTACGCTATAAATGCACTGGTTTCTTCAAAAATGTGTTGGTCCTGATCTTCGAATGAGTGACGAGTAGACAAATGGTCAGAAAGAGTAGAAAAACCCCACCTTTACAATGATGTGATGCAGAGCCTTAGGGTCGAATGTATATAGACATCTCGACTTCAACCGCACGTCAAATACAACCGAGAGCGTGTATGTTTTGAACGTACACGAAATGGTCCATATACCTTGACCACTCTACCAACTGAGGCCGCGTACAATGAGTTTTGAACGAGTATTATGACTTTATAAGAACATACACTGCTCGGAAATCCATCTATCAAACTCCCAAGCGTCAGGGTTGAATAGCTGGCCAAAGTTGCCTGTATCTTAATGAGCTTACTAGCCGCATTATGTAACTCTTATGCTTACCCGCTATGAATGACGCGTTTTCAGGCCCTGGGACATTATCCATATCCGTTTTGACAAACAATGCTCGAAGAGATGGCCAGAGGGCCCAAAGAACAACACATGGCACCAGAACCTGAGTGGTGGGGGAGGGCATGAGGGCCAAGGAAGGGCTTTGTAGTGAAGTTCAAGCTAGTTCAAGGCGGCTAAATGGGCCTTATAACTTCAATAAGTTGCCGAAACGGGTGGAATCGGACTGATTTACGTCAAACCTGGTAGTGTGTGGAAATATGTACTATGAAGTTGTCAAGTTGATGGTGGTGGCAACTGGCGCATCGGATGAGATCTTTGTCTCGATTGATTACTTATTTAGTTGATTGCCAGAAGCTCACCGCCGTAACCTTCAATTTCCCGAGTATTGCACTCGCAATTGTGGGGTACATTGAATGGTAACACCTAATCAGACTTGGCTGGCTGTCCAGAAGTCGTGCAATGGGGTTGAAGAAGAAGTGATGCGCAAAGTGGATCAAATTGCAGACATATGCTCTCAGGCTGGTGGTAACATCAAAACTGGTTGTGGCCCACTCTCCAAGGCATATCGCGGTGGCCAGCCACTGAGTGGCTTGGGTGGGAGCGAAGCAAATAAAAAGAACGCCAGACATGGCCCAGCTACGTACTAACGGGATGGGGTAGAGATGGTCATTACCTGCAATTACAACCACAATGCATCCGAAGTCCAGTAAGCATCATTGACTCAACGCGGAGCTGGGGCGCCGATCCTGAACATATCTTGTGCTTATATTGGCAACAGTCCCTCTCATTCAACTATGAATCATCAAATGCCTGATCGAAGGCTTTGGCATATTGAGGTAAATTGAGGTACCTAGTCGAATTGCGGAGTCTGTCGATAGTTGAAGGAAATACAAGGGAAAAAAGCAAGTATAAGAAGAGCGTCCGTATACAAATATAATTTGAGGCCAACGCCGGAATCACCGTCATTATTGGTCCCTTCAGTTTCAAGCCCTTGAATCCACTAGGTCAACTTTAAGAGGTAACTGCGGCTCTATTGCCCCTTTCACTGTAGGTACAGTAATGCCGGTCATCTTCCAAACGATTTCCTTCTCGGTAGGAGAAAAGCGGAATTGAGAAACAAGAGTCGATAAAACAACCTCTTAAATTTGAATTGAGTTGGAAGAAGCACATTCTAAAACGCCGAGGGACATACTCATTTCTAGCTGAGAGAATTTAAATCCAATGCATGCTCTACCGCCACCAAGGAATGTCATTCTGAAAACAGCGAGAGAAAATGTTAATTGTTCAACGGTTGCGGAGTCTAAGGCCCTACTAACAAGTTGGAATAAATTCCGGGCATATGAGCGTCCAGAACAGTTTGAGGAAGGGGGGAAAGCCATCGTTCAGGCTTCCACTCGAGGGCATCGGGGCCCCAGAGTGCGGGGTCACGGTTGGCATTTAAAATGGAGATGAATATCTTTGTATTCTTAGGAACCACAATCGAATTCATCTCGCGGCCGTCGAGTCCTTTGATCGGAGTTGACAAAGGGAGAACTGTGTCCTTCCTGGCACTGTTTGATATAGTACTTAGCTGCAATGTAAAAGCAGGCATTTGGTATGTATATACGCACACTCGGAGGGATCTGGGAACTGGCGGGTAACTACGGATATCAATATTCAATATTTTCGCAAGGGGATACAAGAAGAACCATACAGGCGTAGTGTTTCACGGCATATCGCATCCATGTAAGGAAGAGAAACCAACGCGTCGTAGGGTATGTCACTGTGTTTGGCGCGGGCTTCCAATATTTCTTCACGTAGTCGGTCTTGAACTTCGGGGTGAGTAGATAGTAGATGTAATGTACGAGATAGTCCATTCGACGTTGTGTCAGTGGCAGCAAAGCAAAAGGTTCTGAAGGCGATGCAAGTCTTACAGCCTGAATAAAGTTCAGTGTGGGATGTAACTCACGTCATCTAAGCGTAAGAGAATGTCAAGTTCCTGAGTACAGTACAAAACTGATTATTTTCTTACCTGCGCCAGGACCTCTTTCTCGGGGAGCCGATCTCCTTCTGCGGCCTCCATGTTTGCCTTCACTGACACAGTGGATTAGATATATTAAAGAGATAGAGAGATACTTACTGAGGATACTCATGAGGTCATTCGCCCGACTAACCTGTTTCACTAAGGCTTCATCCCCTTCTAGTAGTGCTTTTTTCTTCTCCTGGTAAATCTGGGTTGTTGTTCGATCCATCGTGTCGACGATATCTCGAAGCTTGTGAAGATTTACCCAAGGGAGCCAATCGATGACGAAGCGCCGGAAACGAGGAGAACCAATCCTGACAGCAATAGGCATCAGATACTCGCGCTGGAACGCTACAGTAGCAAAAGCAGGGCTGTAATCATGGAAGTTCGTCAATGATTCCTTGTTTTTGGGATCAATATGTGCCGACTTACACGAATGCCTTGGCTGCTTCGCTAAATGGATGTGGAGGCGCACCTTCAACCAACGAATCGAACGAGTAGCCGAGCCCACTCTGTCCGATCATTTCCAGCGCAGCTCGACCCATCCAGTGTAAGATGTCGATCTATGAACACGTTAATCACTGGTCAAAAACTTATTTAAGTAATGTACCTCTTGTGCACCGTTGGATATCTTAAGTTTGAGAGCTTCTTCGAGCTGAGTTGATGGTCAATACGAATGTATCAATAGAAGATATTTATGTTTTAACCTTTCGAGCTACATCGTTGAACATTGGGACTTCATTTTATGCAAACATTAGTACTCGAAGTGTGAAGTCGGGGGAACATATACCGATCTGACGCATATACACAATGGAGAAAACTGGATTAAGCATCTTCCGCTGCTTCTTGTGTTGATCACCTTGTGGGGGGGTTGTTAGTTTACGACTAATATCGATGCCTGGCAATGATACCCTGCGTGGATAACAGTCCCCCGCCGAAGACGACGTTGTTGGTTCTATGCGTTTAATACAAGTTTTAAATGCTGTGTAGGAAAACGAGAGGTTATATCATACGCCATGATACCACTGGTTCCCTCGAAGATGTGTTGATCCTGATCTCCATGTAAGTATGAGACAAGTGATCGAAATTTGGAGCAGACTTTGACTATAACATGGTGCAACGCCTTTGGATCAAAGATATATAGATGCTTTGACTTGTGTGTTTATTAGCTATCATTGTGACGGGGATAAACATGTTTCTTACACCAAATGCGCCGTAGATTCTGGTGACTCGACCAACTGAAGTCACCTATGTTGAGTTATTGTTATGAGACCTGAGAAGGAATCATACATTGTTCCGCGAGCCACATATGGAACTTCCAACCGTCGAGATCAAGTACTTGGTCAAAATTACCTTTGAATCGTACACTTGTGTTATCAACTTGGTTTAAATCCGAAACCTTGCGTGGTCACCTTTGACAAACGAAGCATTCTCAGGTCCCGGAATATTGTCGAGATCTGTTTTAAAGACTAGAACTCGAATAGAAGGCCAGAATGCCCATAGGGAGGAGCACAGAAGAAGAATTTGTGTGATAAGGAGGAACATAGGTGCCGAATGGTAGGATCGCCTAGTACAATGTTGGAGCTTGGTAACAGGTCCTCTTATAGGTAATCACTGGCTCCTGGGAAACCTAAGGCATACTTTAGGTTGGCCAACGGAGGTGCGCCGAACGATGACAAGTATCTGTGTACGCGAACACCCCGCGCGTGTGTATCTTCTAGGAAGATCTTGGAAGTGCGGCATCGGAATGGCAATCACAATGCCACAGCTGTCATCGAGCGACATTTACTCCCAGTGCTTCAATCCAATCTCCCGATACACTTGCCCTTATTTTGATTTTGATACACCCTAGAGAGGACGAGAGGGACGTTGAGCACAATGACACAGTGTAATCAACGACGCTCTTACCTGTTCTATATTTAGTGCTTGATTCTACAGGTCTGGTTTTGTGTTAACGAGTGGGGACAGGTGCGCAATGCAATGCCGAATTCAAGGAGAATGATGTCAAAAATCCTTACGAGAATTTTGGTCGACCTGCAAAGGTGGCAAGGGCTAGACCTCGGGGCCACAACAGATAACAGCATATGAAGCTATTCATGCGGCTTGGTGCGGGTCCATTGTTTCGGTTGGGTATGATAACTAATCCAAATTATTAGCAAAATGCAGGGGTGGCGGCGTGGTCGCTCCGAAGCCGCAATTGACTGAGAACAAGAGGAGTCAGACTGGCACCGTAAGGTCAAGGAAACGGGTGGTGATGGTGGTGACGATGCTAATGGTGACGATGACGGACCACGGCGACCTTCGACATATTTTTCTATCTTATGACCGTGCATCTTTGTACGGTAAATTCGCATTGTTGAGGATCAAAGACTGAAATATACATACGCCAGACTGCAAAGATTGACGACCGCAGAGTCACGGAGTCGCGCGTCGTGCAGTAATTCAGTACTGGTAGGGGTGCATCATCCCCAGCCATTGCTGCGACCTGCGCCCGTAGCCATTAAAAAGTGATAAGGACGGACGAAATATCCATGATTGGCGTATTAGCATATGACCTAGCATCGTGTGTCCTTCGACTATAGTATCTAGATCATTGACTCCGAAGTTCATTGCCAGAACTCAGAACGTCCATAGGTGATTGTTCCGGCGGCCGGGTCCGGGGTCACTACGGGTCACATGAGTGTCACATGTTCACGACGCGCAGTGGTCCCAATCAAACGGATAGTGGAAATTCAAAAAGCGGGCAGGTCCGACAAAACCCACTACTAGAGTAGTGGGAATCTCAATTTCAACACTTGCCGCCAGAGTGTGACAGGCAAACCTCAGGCTCGCGTGAAGTGTGGCCACCTTATCGCCCAGGCCTAATTTGCGTAGGCAGAGTCACATCGGATGACACACCTCACGATGGTTCTGTCTGTCTAAAATCTTCCAGTCAGCCGACTACGCGAAGGGGAACTAACCTGGACTAATGTTGGTGAATCTGGCCATTGTATTTGGTGAGATAAAGTATGGAAACGCAACGATCTTAGTAATAACGTGCCAAGTACTTTCAAAGCAACGATAGAATGTTTCGTAGGCGGTCATTGATTAAGTTAGAGTCTAGAACAATCTGGGGTAAGCATATAGTATGCCGTCAGCGAACTGGATATAATTCAAGTACATGGGAGAAAGTTTGGCGCATTTTCGAAGTCGGTATATGAAGAACATGGAGATGTATGGTAGCGCATCAAAAAGTAATCAGAAATGGGTAACTCTTGCAGGTATCATTGAGCGAATATCGGTCGATAGATTTATTAGTAGACCCTGGAAAATTAGCCCTCGTGTCATGAAGACTGTCAATGACTACTGAGGTCACCACATGTTCAACGAAATACTCTGGAAAGCTCGACAGGCAAATCACACCACCATTCTGTCAATAGTTGTTGTAGACACAGGAATAAAGGAAGTACAAGGTTGAGCTTGTGCATACGATTCGGGTCCACCTTAGGCGAAGTTATTATCACCAGCTCACTTAGCTTCATACCTACGATCCCACGAGTCTGATATTGAGAGGTAATTGTGGTTGTCCTGGCGTGCCTTCTACCGTAGGCATATTAACAATAGACATCTCCCAAATGATTTTCTTCTTGGCAGGAGAGAAGTGGAACTGTGAAACAAGAGTCGACAATACAACCTCTTAAGTTTAGATTGAGTTTATGTAAAGAAACACGTTCCAAAACCAAGGGACGCACTCATTTCCAGTTGAGAGAACTTGAACCCGATGCATGCTCTACCGCCACCAAGGAATGTCATCCTGAAAACGACGAGAGAAAATGTTAATCGTTCAACGGCTGTGGAGTCTAAGGCCCTACTAACAGGTTGGAATAAATTCCGGGCATATGAGCGTCCAGAACAGTTTGAGGAAGGGGGGAAAGCCATCGTTCAGGCTTCCACTCGAGGGCATCGGGGCCCCAGAGTGCGGGGTCACGGTTGGCATTTAAAATGGAGATGAATACCTTTGTATTGTTAGGAACCACGATCGTATTCATCTCGCGGCCGTCGAGTCCTTTGATCGGAGTTGACAAAGGGAGAACTGTATCCTTCCTGGCACTGTTCAGGCATAAATTTAGACGCAATGTTTCTATCGGCACTCAGTATGTACGTACACCCTGAGGACTCTGGAAACCGGTGGGTGACTACAGATATCAATATTCAATATTTCTCAGGGAGCGCAGAAAAAAGGTCCATACAGGCGTAGTGTTTCACGGCATATTGCATCCATGTAGGGAAGAGAGACCAATTCATCATAAGGTATTTCACTATGTTTGGCACGTGCTTCCAATATCTCTTCCCGTAATCGGTCTTGAACTTCGGGGTGCGTCGATAGTAAATGTAATGTACGAGATAGTGCACTTGAAGTTGTGTCGGTGGCAGCGAAACAAAGTGTTCTGAAAACGCAAGGTATCATGTAACGTGCAGTTCATAATCCATGTTCGTAGTCGCTCACGTCATCTAAGATAAATGTCAACCCAGTCATTTTAATTGGTATGTCAACTCAATGAAGGTGCACTTGCCTGTGCCAAAACTTCCTGTTCTGGTAACCGATCTTCATCTGCAGCTTCCATATTTGCTTTCACTGAAAATCGATGAGACTGTCAGATTTAAACTATAACTACAAAGACTCACTAAGGATACTCATGAGGTCATTCGCCTGCCCAATCTGCTTCGCCACGGCTTCGTCACCCCCCAGAAATGCCGTTTTTTTCTTTTGATAGATCTGCTTCGTAGTCTGATCCATAGTGTCGACAATATCTCGAATCTTACGAATATTTTTCCACGGGAGCCAATCGACAACGAAGCGGCGGAAACGAGGAGAACCAAGTCTAACAGCTATCGGTATCAGGTACTCGCGCTGGAATGCCATAGCGGACACAGCAGGACTATAGCCAGGGAAAGATTGTCAGTGATTTCTTCCCAGCGATAAATAGACCGAATTACAGGTATGCTTTAGCAGCCTCGCTGAACGGATGTGGCGCTGCATCTTCGGTGAGTGAGTCGAAAGAGTACCCAAGCCCACTTTGTCCAATCATCTCCAGCGCAGCTCGACCCATCCAGTGTAAAATATCGATCTGTGGGCACATTGTATACGAATCAAATATCAATTGAAGTGACGTACCTCCTGTGCACCATTGGCTATCTTGAGTTTGAGAGCTTTTTCGAGCTTGTGAAGGTCAGTACAGATCCATAAGCGAAAACGGTTTATGCCTCAACCTTTTGTGCTACATTGTTGAACATCGGGACTTAATATTTTACGCGAGACATCAGCTCTGCTGTTTCAAATTGGGGGCCGGGGGGATACGTACCCATTTGACGCATATACACGATGGAGAAAACTGGATTGAGCATCTTACGTTGCTTTTTGTGGTGGTCACCTTCGGAATAATTTGTTAGTTGACGAGCCAATATCGCTGCTTGGCAATGATACCCTGGGTAGATAATAGTCCTCCGCCGAACACCACGCTGTTGGATCTAAGCATTTGTTCTAAGCTTCAAACTCCCGCAGAGAGGGTTAAATTCTATCATACGCGAGGAAAGCACTGGATTCTTCAAAGACGTTTTGATCCTGATCTTGGCGTAAACAAGAGATAGGTAGGTCGAAATGCAGAGCCTGACCTTGACGACAATGTGGTGTAGTGCTTTCGGATCGAAAATGTATAAATGCTTTGACTTCGGTACTCATCAACAACCATCGTAATGAGAATGAACACTTTCTTACACGAAATGGTCCGTAGATTCTAGTGACTCGGCCAACTGAAGTCGCGCATTTCATGTGATTGTTTTGAAGCTGCAGAAGAAACTCGTACATTGCTCCCCGATCGATACATTGAACCTCCAACCGTCGAGAGCAAGTACCTGGCCAAAATTCCCTACGAATGACCATTTTAGCGACTCTGTTCATCAAGACACTCTCCACGCTTGCCTTTGATGAACGAGACACTCTCAGGTCCCGGAATATTGTCAAGATCTGTTTTGAAAACAAGGACTCGAATAGAAGGCCAAAACACCCAGAGAAGGGCACATAAAAGGAGACATTGGATAATGAGAAGGAACATTGCGATCGAATGATAGGACGGCCCTGACGCAATACTAGAAACAAGTCCTTTTATAGCCAACCTCTGACAGCTGGGAAACCCAAGCCTCTATGTCAAACAATGGAGGTGCGTCCCGACGATGACAAGTACTTGTGTACGCGAAAGCACTCCGTATGTGTATTTTTATGGAATGATAAACCGAGATCCTGGAAATGCCAATCACACTGACCTTAACCAGCCTAGTGTGCCAACTGAGCTCTCTCAGAAAACCATGGTCTCTCCTTCCAAAAGGCACCTGATATATGCACATGGGTTGCGATGGTTCGGTACACCACAAGTTTTACGAGGTAAGTCTGGAATGATCATAGATTGCGAGATACATACAGCGAGGGTCAATACCCATAGAACTTGTTACTTGCCGGGAGTATATGAGCCAGTACGTCTACCATGGCTATAGGCACCATAGGCAAAGCACCCAACCCCATCCGATTCAATGACATATCATATGACATAGGGTCGTGTGCCCTTTCAAACAAAACCATCAGATGCGAACCGACAACCCGCAAATTACACTTTGTGAATGACATGAAAGTACAATGGACTGGTTAGTAGAAATAGACACCCATTTGAATGGTGAACGGTTTACCTGAATCTTCAATGATCTATCCGACTAAGACAAATTGGGGGAAAGTTGACATGGCTGTTATGCGGGTTGTTGCAAGTGCGGGAGGGCAAGATTGAATCATGGCGATTAGAGCCTTGTTGAGCCCACTAAATATAGAGCTTCCCACGCATCCTTCCCAGCGAAGGTATGGATATGGTAAGGTAATCATGGCTTCATTTAGTTGTCAGATTTCAAAACCACCTGGCAGACGCGTAGGGTAGGAGAGTCTCATGATCTCGTTTGCCGTACAATCACCGTCTGAATGCCTGTCACCTGTAATGCAGAACAATCTTAGATCCTAAGACCTTTCAGGTCAACAGTATATCAGAAGCAGATTGTTGATTTTAGTATACTTCTTTGCGTCAGCCTTTGCCTTAGAAGCTCAAACGTAATCATCAAGATACCGCGGCTGGGATGGCTACACATGAATTAGGATTCCAATCCATTCCGATTTTGATCAGGATGTAAGAGGATGGGGGGCTTTGGGCCGGGGTGGTGGACGGGGTCTGAATATCAGTGGGCGAGCGCACCCTGATCAGCGAGGGTGGAGGCTCGGAAGAGTTCTATAACGTAAATCATTCACCTGCAGCAGTTGCCGATCCATAGATATATTGTGGAGGATTATAATGTATGATTCCTTTGCTATGACGCCACGGGGACTGATACACTGGAATATAACTCACCTGAGTTTGTACACATCGCAGTGTTCGCCTAGGTAGGCTATCATATTCAAGTCACGATAGGAATTTTTCGTTATAAAGAGGTATCAAGATAACGTGTCACTTTGAAGTTGCGGCAGATTGCGACAGTCATCTATTCTCCTCAAATTATCATTCGTTTCACGTCTAATCCCATTCAGGTATCGATTGTCATTCGTAAGGAACTTTCAGGCTCTACATTGGTGTATAAACTTCACGTACTGGAGATCTGTTGCGTCCGTGTTTCGATGGTATAACTCGTCTCCAAGTTAGTCACGGCAATCCATTGGAAAATCAGAATGGGAAGTGCTTTGAGGCATTCTGAGAACTATTCAAGTTGTTCACTGGCATGTACAGTCGATAAAGTTATTGTTGCTGAGAATAGATGGTCCAAATAACAAAACCAAACAAAGTTGCTCACTGTCGACAACGACGAAGAACCGCTTCTCCGCATTTCCATTGGCGTTTTGTCAGTCGTTCTGAGTTTTTCAATCGTCGTAGTATAAATGAGGGGGCTCGCCTTCCCCTCAGATGCGGCTTTCGATCGCGAAACTTCGTACGAATATGGCACGCCCATTACCCACCCCGACGACGTTCCAATCGATCCAGCACTTGGTGGGCCCGTCATCGACCCGGCTTTGATGGGGGAACCAATGGATGTAATATCTCATGTAAGTTGTGTCTGAAATGGAGGCAGCACTTGGGGCTGTGTGGCCAAACGCGTCGCGTCTCGCCATGTCAAATATGAACACATGGTGCACAGTTTGACCCTTTCTCTTATAGGATTTACCGGAAACCAAGTTCCATGACCTTCCATTTCCTATACCACCTCACTTTAATCATATCCAGCAGTACTCAGATGGGCCACAGGGTGACCCATTTGCACCGCAGCCCCCACCCATGTACTTCCCCATCGAGATTGAGCAGCCAATATCACCCCCCAAGCCTGCTAAGCGGAAGAGAAAGCCACCCAGGGAAAGGGAGTGCGGCTTCTGTCAGAAAAACGAGAAAAAGAATCAGAATGGTGAAGTCGAGTTATTGGCTACTTGCGACGAATGTGGGCGTAGCGGTATGCATCTTCCCAATCTAAAGCGCGTAGCATTCGCTCATGCCGTCCATCAGGTCACCCGAGTTGTATGCATCTTCCTGGTTTAGGGCCGATCTTACAGTCATACGCATGGAAATGTACGGAGTGCAAAACTTGTGAGATATGTAATGAAAAGGGCAATGATGTAATTTTTTGTTCTTTTGGAGCACTCAAGGTTGTTGACAGCCCCTAGGATCAGATGCTTTTCTGTGATTTTTGTGATCGAGGTTCGTTTCGCGTGAATAACTGCACGTTTTTCGCCTCACTCGTTCACAGGCTGGCATATGGGGTGTATGCAACCGCCCATCGAGGAGGCGCCGAATGGAAAATGGCACTGTCCCAAATGTCCTCCTTATCTTGAAGAAGAAGGCTTCGATTCGGGAGCCATTCCACTCGATGAGCATAACGAACTACCACCGGATCTTCGGGAGTCATCCGTAGCATCGTCCTCTCGTTCCGTTAGAGCTAAACCCCAACTGCGGGGTAGGGGGAAAGGCAAGGGAAAACCAAAGTTACCTACACCAGTGGATTCCGATGCAGATGTCGATATTGATGGTGAGGTTGAAGTACGAACTAGAACGCCTCGGAAACGCGGCAGGCCAAAAAAGGTCAAACAGGCGCTGCGTTACACTGATGATGAACGACCCACACCATTATCACCTCGCCGGAACAAACGTGCCAGGGTGCAGCATCAGTCTCCAGTCCTTCACCCACCACTTCCGCGAGTACGATTGCGGCTTCCAACACAGAAGGCAAGGTGTAAAGAACGCGAGGAGGAAGAGCCACAGAAGGGGTTGTTTGACGATATTCTTACCGACGAAGAGCGAGACACCACCAAAACCTCGATACTTCCTGTGGATAAGCGGTTGTTCGAGCAAAGTAGGATAAATGCTGAGGTACTTTTTTCAGTGTAAAAAACCTATGCATTCGCTGACGTTTACTTTAGAAGCTACTTGCCCCACCACCACCACCTCAAGTATGTGAAGGTCCTGAAATACCTTCCACACCTGGGCCTTCGTCGCGGCCCCTCCGTTCAAGCGCTCTTTACTCTTCCGCTGCCCCCAGTGCAACTCCTGTTGCACCTTCGGCCTCCCCGGCGCCCTCTTCCGCCACACCTGTACCATTTGCCAAAGGGGACCATACAGCCCTTCGCATCCGTAGTCTACGTTTTGGACAATTCGATATCAAAACTTGGTTCGATGCTCCGTTTCCGGAAGAGTACGCCACCATCCCAGATGGCAGATTGTGGATCTGCGAATTTTGTTTAAAGTATATGAAGAGTAGATTTGCCTGTGAGCGGCATAGGGTGTGTAAGCTCAGCATATTCGTGACTCTCTTCAACTAATATACGTGTCTGTAGCTTAAATGTAAAGCTCGGCACCCACCTGGCGATGAAATCTATCGGGACGGTGATGTTTCTGTGTTCGAAGTTGACGGTCGCAAGAACAAAGTTAGTACATAGCTGTTTTAACTTTCTGCTGCATTATTCTGACACCAAGACGACAGATATATTGCCAAAATCTGTGTCTCCTATCAAAAATGTTCCTCGATCACAAATCATTGTTCTATGACGTCGAGCCATTCCTATTCTATGTGATGACCGAAATAGATGACTTTGGTGCACGCTTTGTTGGATACTTCAGCAAGGAGAAGCAAAGTCCAAAGGATTACAACGTTAGTTGTATCATGACGTTGCCCGTACGACAGCGCCAAGGTTGGGGAAACCTGCTCATTGACTTCAGTAAGCGCCTTTTCGTTCTTAGTAACATCTCTGCTGATACGAATCGTGTTAATAAGGTTACCTTTTATCCAAGAAAGAACAGCGATCAGGCTCACCAGAAAAGCCTTTATCAGGCCTCGGTGCTTTGGGATACAGAAATTATTGGACGTTGGCATTGATGCGTTATTTTGAAACTGCTCCAGACCATCCTCGGCTGGAAGGTCAGCTTAACCCCGCTCTCAACCTGAACATGAACACTTACCTCGTCCGTTCGAATTAGATATAAGTCTAGCCACTGCAATGACTGTCGAAGACATTGTTACTACGCTCACCCAACAAGGCATGATATCAGCCCGTGAGCCGACCCCGCCTCCTGTCAAGCCGCTTCCAGGTCAATCGATCAAACTTCACAAAGGACGTAAGAATGGCGTTGCCCGACGACACCTCCAGCGATCACAGACCAACGACAAGGAATCAGAGGCACCCAAGGGCCCTTTCGTGGCACCGAAACATTACGAGATAAGCCAGGATAGAAGCAAAATCTCTGAATATCTGCGAGCGTGGGAGGCCAAAGGATATTTGAGGCTGAAGCCAGAGAAGCTGCAGTGGAGCCCATACATTCTGACCAGAAGAGAAAAGGGAGAGAAACCAAAGAATGCTGATGGAATAGCTGTGAACGGCGGTGAGAAGGACAGATCAACAGTACCAGAAGTTGAATCGCCAACAAAATCCGGTGATGTCACCAATGTTGACAAGTCAGCCACCCCGAACGACATCCCGTCCCCATCACCAATGAACATCTTTGACGATGATTTGCCAGTAGAGGAAGTACCGCGACCACCTTTAGGAAAGCGCAAGTCGCGGTCTAAAACTCCTGTTACAGAAAACCTTCTGGATTTATCACGTCGAAAGGGACGGAAGGGGGAGAAGCAAGACGTGCCCAGGCCGATGGTGACCGAAGAAGGACGTTCTACAAGAAGTGGCCGATACCCCCATTTGAGGGAAGAGGCAACTCCAGCGACCAAAACACCTCACGTCCCTGGACGGCGGTCAGGACGTCCATCGAAACAAAGGCTCGGTGAGCCAACCAAAGCACCATTAACCCCTATGATGACACTTCGGGAAACGCGGAAGCGGACAAGGGTTGATTCGTCTGATGTGGAACCAGAGGCAGAGGTCAAGGAGTCGACAGGTGATACTACGGAAGAAGAAACCTCACTACGTGAACCGCCTAACGGTAAATATACCAATGAAGAGCCACGACCGGTCGACTTATCATTTGAAGATCAACTTGTTCCCCCACTGTTCCCCCCAGTATTATCGGTTGTACAAGTGGAGAAACACATAGGGCCAGCGGAGAATGACGAACGAGACGTAAAATGGGAGGACCTGGGGACCCCACTGACAAGCATTATCAGTCAACAAAGTCTCCCAAGCGATGACACAGTGTTCGTAGTGGGTACGGCAAACGGCAAGGCCACACCTTTCATTGAGATTGACGACGGCGATGCGGATGCGGACGGTGAGTACGAAGAAGACGCAGAGGGAGACGTGGACGAAGAAGGGGCGTTATAGAACGAAACTACTTTTTAATGTACCTAATACTGTATTTGGCAAAGCTATGGAAGGCAAACAGCGTGGGATTAAACGAGCCGCTGTGAACCGTTGGACATATGTGAGCCCACAGACGCGGTCCAATCCACTCAGTTCGCTTGAAGATGGACTCAAAGTGTGTACAGCCTCGGTTCATCGCCGTCAACAATGCATTAAGCTATGTTACAGTGAACAGAATATGCAATACGGCCGCATGCCCCCGCCTGAGCGACGAGATTCCAATCTCGACAGCAACGGCTCGGTAAACCAGCTTCCAGGCCGATGCAATTTAACCCTGACCAGTTCATCTCACAGACCCCCTACCAAACGCATCAGAGCTTGGGTCAGGCTCTTGGCTCACATATTCCAGGTATCTTTACTAGGTACCTTACTGTCAGCCTCGCTTAAGTTCCTTCCCAGGTCTTGCGCAGAATGGTCCCCAACAGGCCCATCCAAGCTCAGCCCCTTCACATTCACCTCATTTCGCGGTAGCGCCTGGCCATACCTCACCTGGTATGAAGCGCAAACAGATTGAACCAACAATGAACACACATGTCCTGAAGCGCCGACGAGATCCTGACGAGGGCGATACCTTCGACATCGATGGCACTGGTCAGGGTGCAAAACACTGGACTGACGAGGAGAAGTCAAAGCTGTTCAACTGGCTGATGGGTACTGGTCACGACGAACATTGGAATTCGCTCCGTGCGACGAAAAATTCATGTCTGCGAGAGGTGAGTTCTTCATTCGAGACATGTTACAATAATATGGTACTGACGGAAAGATCGCTCCCGGACCACCAGTGCGCAACCGAAGTCTTTGGAAGTAAAAAAACATACCAGGCGCTTAAAGGGTGTTACGAGCGAAATTTCAACCTCTTCAAGCAGATTTATGCCTTTGAAATGTACCACGCACACTCTGGCATCATGAACTCCCTCAATGAGGCTGAGCGGCTGAGGGAGTATGAGAGGCGACTACAAACTGCACGAAAAGCTGGTTGCGATGTGGGCAACGTCACTGCACGGACAATTGACCACTGGCACAGGGCAGGATGGTACGAGCTTTTTTACCGACGGTAAACTACACCTTCAAGTTTTGAAGCTCCGATATTTAAATTTCGTATCCACTCTTTCACAGATGGCACGGCGACCCTGCAACTACTCGACCAGTTCAACCGCGGAGTTCTAACGCCGGTGGTTCGACTCAGAACGGAGGCGATGATGCTGACATTGACGACGATCCTGCACCACTCAATTTCTCTGATCCGGTCATGATGACGAACGGAATTAACAATCCTTCAAGTTTGTCACACGACCGATCTCATCCAACCCCCAATACAACTCCCATCAGCTACATCAACCCACAACAGAGCTTACGAGATTCCGTGATTCCACATTCATCCTCACCGCCTATAGCCAGCGGATCTGGTCACCAGAATGGTAATCTGAATGGCTTAGTTCCCACCTCTTCACCCTCCACCACAGATCAGCCAGTGTTGAACATCCCTATCACACAGGGGATGCTGTCGGCGTATATGCAATACTTGCAGGTCCAGACGCAAGCAGGCAAGATGAAAATGGAGTATATGAGGCGGAGAGAGGAGCGAGAAGAAAAGGAGAGCGCCCAACGTAGGGAAGCAGAAAGAATGAAAATGGAGCGAGAAGCCGCAGACTTTGAACAAACTAGACAAAAAACTGTCACTCTGCAGACCACGGAGCGTGCCTTGGTAAGTACTTTCGTGCCACCTCTGTCTTCATGTTTTCATGCATTCAAAATGACAGTCGCTCCTGGAGAACCACAGTATCGATGACTCTGTTAAGAAAGCGGCCAGTGAATTTCTCAGGAAATTATTCACCTCAGACTAGGTTGCATACCCTATTTCTGTCATACCCCTCCGTCAAGAAGCATTGTTTACTACTAATTTATATTCCTTGCATACCGCTTTGCTCTTTCCTGCTTGTGACCATTGTAACTTATTTCAATATCTCTCCGCACTTTGCATAGTAATCGACATGTTTCTCACTCCCTCACCTATGTACCATCTATACACCCAACGAAGTCCTTACGCTTTGTTTCTTTGCTGCTTTCACCTTAAAAAGTTCTGCACAGGATGTCACCAATTCGACATCGTCAAACTAGAACAGCCAAGAACCCACGCGGTCATCGTCAGGAACATCATGCATCATGATCACTGTATGCGTCAATTTCATTTTCGGAAAATCTGAGGTGATCATTCACGAGTTTGTCCTTCTCTCCGAGCCTAGACTTGAACTGAACCGGTTGGCATGTATTTTTTTGGCACATCTCCAGGGGTGGCGAGACGGTATCTAAAGGTCGTCTAGAGCCAGTTACCTCGATCGTGTCCTCACTAAAAATCCCTCTGAAACCATGAGTCTGTCCTTTGACTGCTCTTGATTCAGCTCGTCTTCTTACCCATCGTTGAGTAGCGAAGCATTGGTTAGAAGGAATCTTGCATCAGTAATTCTTTTTTGGGAAGGTTTTCGGAGAAACGAAGGAGTTCTAGTTTCCAATTTCAAGAAGGGACCGAATCCTTTTTTCACGTCGGAGAAATGCACCTACTGAGTCGTGATCACGTTTCAGGATTGGAGCTCGGGCAGATCAGGCACTGAACGAGGCTTCTCTCAAAATTTAAGCTGGCCAACAGCTGAGCGCTGACCACTTGGTACCGCTCCCCCGTTGAATGCGGACCTATGTACAGTTCCAGGTAAGAAAAACGTTTCCAGCAGCCTGGCAGCCTTGCTGACGCTTGTGCTTGCAGGTCGGGGCCGTATTGATCGCGCACATGTAACCTCTACCCACCAACTATATATGCATAGCGAGATGTGAGTGTAACTTACTCGGGAACACGAGGTACGCCAATATGGACGCGTCAGACGATGGCGCACGCCCTGAATATGATGCGAGTGAGTCGTTATCAGTATATATACATGCGTCACGAACCACTGGCAGGTAGAGCTTCATGGTACTTCTTTCTCGTTTCAACATCCTGAGTTTTCCTTCCAGAGATGCCTGTAGAATGGCCAGTATGTTCGAAAGTCTTACGTGAACATCAAGCCTTCACGGCGCGTACCAATATCCCTGGAGGTACTTACATTCATTGCAAGTTGTGGCTTTTCTACAAGTCCTCCGTCCGATGACTTGGCAATGAAACGGTGATGGAAAGAGTGGCGACGAGACTTCGTTGATGAAATGCACCCTTGCGAGTACTGTCATGATATTACTTGTTCCAGACTCAAGTTTTCAAGATTATTCTTGAACAATCACCATCAGCCCTTTAGATCTGTTACCAAGCCTGGCACTGCCAATTCGGCGACTCACTACGATCGATGCGGATGTGAATCGGACATCTGAGCGAAGCATCGGTTGGAATGAGAAGGTCAATATGTAGCGCTCTGGCTTGGGCAGAAAAACCCTTTCGGACTGAAATCTCTTTCTTGCATCTCTGGTGCACCTCTTTATTATATCGAGAAAGTCGTGGTGCCTGCCGCAACTTGATCAGACTCTATAGGACTTTGACGGCAGCTACTCACGGGGTTTGAAGCACGCTATGTAGCGTCACTTGAAGTGACGCAGACGAGGATGCGTGGCGGAGTATTAATTTTAGAATGGTGAATCCTGCTCCATGTGGTGCCACATAACGAAACTCGTTGGTGACGCTTTCGTGAGTGAACATGTGTGAACTGTGGGTAGCAAGAGATTCATAATCTTCAATCTTCTTCCGGGTTCTTCAAACCGGCATGAGTTATCCGACTTGTGAGCGTGTTGAAAAAATTCAAGAAACTTGCTTACTCAGCGGATTTCACTAATGATGACATTTCGATGCACCGGAAACTCTTCCGCAAAAGAGATAAATCGACAACAATTCGTCATGGCCTGCGAGGTCTTCGCCCTGTTCTTCCCCGATGGCCAGGCCAAGTAGCTTCGAGAAGAGTTCCGATGATTCCTCGTCAGAAAAGGTCGAATCAGACCAGGGACTCAAGAATGGTAACATTGCACTCCACAGACGCACTAAACGGTCCAGGTAACATCATACATCAATCAGTGCCATTTAATCATTGTTTATACGTACATTTAGACTTCTACGCGTCCCCTTCACGTCGACTAAAGAGCCACCACCTCCCAAACGGTCCATTGACGATGCCGAGCTCATTCCAGAAGCAACTGCGAATTTCTTGAGTCTTGTCACTTTCGGCTGGGTGACACCTCTGCTCTCTCTGGGGTATGCTCGTCCACTTGAAGCACCAGATCTATACAGACTCCAACCTGACCGCGGTGCAGCAGTCATTGCCGAGAAGATCAATGCATCGTTTGACCGGAGATACAAGGCTGCCAAGGAATACAACACACGTCTGGCGAATGGCGAGATCAGCCCAGGATTATGGAAAACAGCTCTGTGGACCCTCGGTGGCAAGAGGCAAGAGAAGGAAAAGAAGTGGCGCGAGGTCGACGGGAAACAAAAGGCGAGCCTGATTTGGGCCATAAATGACAGTGTCAAGTGGTGGTTCTGGTCTGCCGGCTTGCTCAAGGTGGTCGGCGATACTGCGCAAGTAACCAGCCCACTCCTGGTCAAGGCACGTTTCTGTGGTTATATTGCGTCACTCATTTCTTACGTTCGACACAGGCTATCATTAATTTCGCAACCGCATCATTTACTGGTCATAAACTCGGCAATCCTGTGCCTCCTATCGGTGAAGGCATTGGATACGCTTTTGGACTCATCGCTCTTCAATTAACCGCCTCCCTGTGCACACACCACTTCTTCTATCGTGCTGCCTCTACTGGTGTCCTCCTTCGTGGTGGTCTCATTACCGCTATTTACACACGTTCACTCAAGCTGACATCACGCGCTCGGTCCACGTTGACGAATGGCAAGCTCGTCAACCACATTTCTACTGATGTCTCCAGGATTGACTTCTGTGCTGGTTTTTTCCATATGGTAGGCCCTTCCATCCTCATCACCCAACTAATTCTTATTCTCCCTCCAGGCTTGGACTGCTCCAATACAGATGATTATCTGCCTCATCCTCCTCATCCTCAATTTGGGCCCCAGCGCCATCGCTGGATTTGCATTCTTCATCCTTGCGACACCGGTTCAGACCTTTGTTATGAAACGCCTTTTTACACTTCGCATGAAAAGTATGTTGTGGACAGACAAACGCGCGAAACTCCTGCAGGAGCTTTTGGGCGGTATGAAGGTCATCAAATATTTCGCTTGGGAGAGTCCGTTCCTCGCTAGGATAACCAGCTATAGGCGACAGGAGATGGCATACATTCGCTCCTTGCTATTGATCCGCTCGGCTAACAATGCAGTGGCGATGAGCATGCCCGTTTTGGCATCGGTCATTGCATTCGTTACTTATTCTGCAACAGGCCATGCTCTCCAACCATCCCTCATATTCGCCTCCCTTACGTTGTTCAATCTGCTCAGGCTTCCCTTGATGTTCCTTCGTATGTTTATATTACCTATCTACTGGTATTGTACATGACCTCTTTTTCTCTCTCAGCTGTCTCTTTCAGTGCCATCGCGGACGCGGCTAATGCCAGCCAACGTCTTTACGGCGTCTTTGAAGCCGAGCTCCTCTCTGAGACCCTTGTCATCGATCCAACTCTCGATGTTGCCATTGACGTTACTGATGCGTCTTTTACCTGGGACTCGCCACCACCGGAAGCACAAACAGGTGGGAAACAGAAGCGCCCTCATGGCGCTGATGCGAAGTTGGCGAAGGCGAAGTTGGACAAGGCTGCTAAGGAGAAAGCGGAAAGCGATGAACAGAATGTATTCAAGCTGAAGGACCTCAGCATGCGTGTGCCCCGTGGGCAGCTTGTGGCGATCGTGGGCGCAGTAGGGTCTGGAAAGACCTCCCTCTTGCAAGGCATCATCGGAGAGATGAGAAGGACCGGAGGAAGCGTCAAGTTTGGTGCTACTGTCGGATATTGCCCACAGAGCGCTTGGATCCAAGTAAGCTGACCAACACCTTATAGGGGTGAGTACTAATTGTTTCGTAATTACCAGAACGCAACAATCAGAGAGAACATTTGCTTTGGTCGGCCGTTTGAAGAGGAAAGGTATTGGAAGGCTGTAAATGATTCATGTCTCGGCCCTGATCTGGAGATGTTACCGAACGGTGATCTCACCGAAGTTGGAGAAAAGGTCTGGATTCACTGCTTCTTCGTATTGCTTCCGATCGGCTTACATCTTATTTTCTAAGGGTATCTCTCTATCCGGTGGTCAGAAGCAACGGCTCAACATTTGTCGGGCGATCTACTGTGACACCGATATCCAAATTTTCGATGTAAGTGGAATATTTATTCTTGCAATTCCTCGTATTGACTTTGGTTTCGCATAAGGACCCCCTCTCTGCCCTCGATGCCCACGTCGGAAAAGCAGTCTTCCAAAACGTCCTGCAGAACAGCTCGTCCGGCAAAACGCGCTTGCTCGTCACACATGCACTACACTTCCTACCTCAAGTCGACTACATCTATACTATTGCAGATGGGCGCATTGCAGAACGTGGTACCTATGCAGACCTTATGAGCAACCACGGCGAGTTTTCGAAGTTTATCACAGAGTTCGGATCGAAAGAGGGAGAGGCGGAGGCGGAGGAAGAGGAAGAAGACGCGATTGAGGCAGTAGGGTTGGACGATAAGGAGCTTGGAAAGGAGAAGATCGGTGAGCAGGGAAAAAAGGCTGTGCCCGGGACGGCCCTTATGCAGGTGGAGGAGAGGAACACTGGGGCAATTGCATGGGATGTCTATAAGGAGTATTCGCGTGCTGGAAAAGGCGCGGTTGTGCTCCCTTTGCTGTTCTTATCCTTGATACTCATTCAGGGTGCAACGGTGATGTCATCTTACTGGTAAGCCAATCCTACTACCAAGCACGTGCAAACGTTGACGAAAGCACTTAGGCTTGTATATTGGCAAGAAAAGTGAGTCCACAGTAATGAACTGTTAGCCCTTTATTGACGGACATTTCAAAACAGAAAATGGCCTCAGCCTGAGGGGTTTTACGTATGTTTCTTTATATACGCAAGTCTACATCTAACTTACCTAATAATTGAATTAGATGGGCATATATGCTTTCCTGGGTGTTTCTCAAGCCATCGCTTTCTTCATTATGGGAAGCGCGTTCGCTTTACTGACATACTTCGCCTCTCAAAGCCTTCACAAGGTTTGTATTTTACTCATTGTAATCATGAAACTGAACTGACACAATGATTCAGAGTGCTATCGAGCGTGTCATGCATGCTCCGATGTCTTTCTTTGAAACGACGGTGAGTGTCTCGTTGCGTGGACACCATAAATGGTTGGCCTGAATACCGTTTTTTAGCCACTTGGTCGTATTATGAACCGTTTCTCGAAAGGTAACTTTCTACGATCGCACACACGTTCATTCAGGGGCTGACGTCCCATAGATATTGATACTATTGACAACTTACTTGGTGGTACGTCCAATATGTCATGGAATGTGTCTCATCGAACTGACCAAAATAAACCAGATGCGTTACGCATGTTTGCTGGTACAACTTCTTCCATTATTGGCGCCATCATCTTGATCTCCATCGTCCTTCCTTGGTTCCTCATCGGCGTTGCTTGCATTATCATTCTCTACCTTTATGCTGCGGCGTTCTATCGTGCCAGTGCTCGAGAATTAAAGGTATTTCATTCACCTCTCTTTCATCTGAACTTTTGTCTCATGACTACCTAGCGACTAGGTAAACGGGCGGTGCTATATATCCTGTTTACTTGCTCATACATTATTAGATGCTGTGTTGCGATCTTCACTCTACTCACACTTTTCGGAAAGTCTTTCTGGACTGGCCACGATACGTGCATATGGAGAATCAGAAAGGTTCCGCCTCGACAATGAATCGCGCGTCGATGTGGAGAATCGGTAAGCTATAATGAAGCATCACGACTTCATATGTAGTAACGTATATCTTTGTAGTGCCTACTGGTTGACTGTCACAAACCAGGTTTGTGTTCTATCCTTCTGAGTGAATTGTGAGATTTATTGCTTTAATATTGTAGCGGTGGCTTGGAATTCGCTTGGATTTCCTGGGAGCACTCCTGACTTTCATTGTTGCAATGCTTGCTGTCGGCACGCGATTCACAATATCACCTGCCCAAACGGGTCTCGTTCTTTCTTATATATTAAGTGTTCAACAAGCGTTCGTCTTCGTGCTTATCACGCCTATAATCGTTTCCAATAATTGTTTAGTTTTGGATGGCTCGTTCGACAAAGTGCAGAAGTGGAGAATAACATGAATTCGGTCGAACGTATCGTCCACTATGCAACTGCTATCGAGCAGGAAGCACCCTATGAAATTCTTGACACAAGGCCACCACCAAATTGGCCTACGGAGGGTCGTGTTGAGCTGAAAGACATTGTGTTAAGTTACAGGCCTGAGCTGCCCCCCGTGCTTAAAGGTATACTTCACTTCTGCTTTACTCAGTGCATAGTCCTTACTAAAACACTGGCTAGGTATCTCCATGACAGTCGCAGCTGGGGAAAAGATTGGTATTGTAGGGAGAACAGGTGCAGGAAAAAGCTCCATCATGACTGGTAGGTTTTTTTGTACGGGCGACCTTCAATATCTCTCATTCCTTCATCCAGCTCTTTATCGCCTTGTTGAGCTCTCAAGTGGATCCATCACCATTGATGGGATCAATATCTCGAAAGTTGGTCTCACAGATTTGAGAAAGGTTCTTGCTATTATCCCTCAAGATCCAGTGAGTCAATAGTATTTTCGCTCTTGTTTAATTGAAAAACATTATTTCCCAGCTCCTCTGTAAGTCCATGTGTTTTAACAGCCTTGTTGATGTTGAATAGTGTTTCACCTTTGTTTAGTCTCTGGCACATTACGCTCTAACCTTGATCCCTTCAACCTTCACGACGACGCCGTGCTGTGGGATGCGCTTAAACGAGCTTACCTCGTTGATAGCACGTCAAAACGTAACTCACAAGTTGTGGACGGGGAGGACAAAGTTCCCTCTGGTGCACACACGCCTACAACGCGGTTCACACTCGACAGTATCATTGAAGATGAAGGCGGAAACCTGTCAATTGGCCAAGTGAGCATGTTCGAGCTGCTTAGACATGATGAATTCTAGGCTGATCTGTTTCCAGCGCTCCTTGGTATCGCTCGCTAGAGCCTTAGTCAAGGATGCCAAAGTAATTATTCTTGACGAAGCAACAGGTGATTTTGTTTTCCTCAATGCTGGTAAATACTGAGATTTCACACCAATCAGCATCTGTGGATTATGAAACGGACAGGAATATTCAGAATACCATTGCCGACGAATTTCACGACAGAACTATACTATGCATCGCTCGTTAGTCACTGTTGATTTTTTTTGTCTCATGGCGCAACAATTGATTTTCCATGGACAGACCGATTACGGACGATTATAGGTTATGATCGAATTTGTGTCCTGGATGCAGGACAAGTTGCTGTCAGTACCCATACTTGACACCTACACAGCTACTAAGGCTGACAGACATGATTTCTTAGGAATTCGACACTCCTGTACGCTTATACCAGATCACCGATGGGATATTCAGGGGCATGTGCGAGCGATCTTCGATAACTCTAGAAGACTTACAACTCGCAGTGAAAATGGCCCAGAATGATTAGGGCTGATTTTTGTGTATCATATCATATTTTTACGAGATCAAGCATTGCTCCGCTCCGCCGTTGTAACATACATAGGCCACACTGTTATTGCCCAGAGCGTGCAGAAGAAAACAGGGCCATATGAAAGCCATCCATAAAACTATAGATACATTGGTGCTTTTACCAGCAAATCCCTTGTAATTTCTAGGAGTGTTAGACTATTTTTAATGATGTTTGTATGTTGTTATTGGTTATGTGAGATCCGGAATAATATCACAATAGAAAGGTCATCAGGGTAAGAGCAACTATGGGTATAAGGTAAGTTATGGTCGGATAACCCCTGGATAGTGCTGAGGAGCCATTAGGTTTATTGGATCCTGAGCCACCAGGGTTTGTGGGGTCTTCCGAATTCGGGGGATCAGAAGTAAGGCTTTGATTGGCCATTATCTGTGTAAACATCTGCGCGGCGGCCTGACCTGTGTTTAGAGTTCCAAACTAAATGAAACTATCAACACTGCACTCTTTAAAGCTTTTGAATAACAAGGGCGTACTTTATATGCAGGAACTTCATGGCCAGCTCCAAATACACGAAGATAAGAAAAGGTGCCAGCATTTTTATATTGGCCAGTCGTCTGATTTGCAACCTTATATGGTAGGAACTTTTGCTGCTTATAAGTAGAAGTGAAGTTGGTGGAAAGACCATCAACCTGATCTCATGTAAGTTGGCGATGCTTGAGGGTTGACATACTCCTTACCATAGCTTCTACTCCATTGAAGTTCAAAATGTAATCCTAGGGTTGAAATTTGTTAAAGTACATGAACATAAATCATAGCATCTCTTACAGCATCACCATCAAATATAAGAACCCGTACTCCAGCGTTGATTACGGCTTCCAAGTCTGGTCGCGAGGTCTTCATCCAGTCACCTTTTGTGCGTCAGTCACGTCATATATTGAAAAATTTTCGTTGATTCACTCACCAGTTGCTGCAAAGTTTCTATACACATCCTCATTCGTTATTAGCCAGTTTGATTCTGCGCCAACTTTAGTAGCAATCGATGCTAGGTAACTCGTGATATTAGGCGGGTATGGGTCCGGGTATATTGCAGGGACGTAGTAAACCTGAAAAAGGTCAAGGCAGAGTCAGAAATATATTCATCGGCAGTATGCGGGATTCTAACGTCATAAATTCCAACTAAAGGGCCTAGGATTTGGTTGTTACAGATGTCCTGTGCTGTCACACAATCCTTGTCGTTTCCGCTATTGCAAGAGGTAATCTACTAGTTTTTTGAGGAGCATTCTCCAACACATTGAGGGGGCACCCACATGGTCGCGACATCCGCCACTTTCGGTCCAAGATGTGTTGGCATGGTCAAGCACGGTTTGGTCAACTAATGGATGATAGGGATTATTGGCAGCATAGGTCATATACTCGGGGTATTGTAAGAGTGGATCCTAAGTCACAATTAACAAAACTTCGACAAGGCAAAACTGTCAGAGTCACACACAGTCAATCCATTTCCGATTGCAAGCACTTGGAGATTAAGTTTCACTCCCTTGAGGGAGCCCTTGTCAATAGCAGCATTCTGCGAAAGGAAGTAACTGGGTTCAAGAAGTCTGAGTGAGCGAACTCTAGTCTGGATAGGGATATCCTGACTCACGATGCGAAAGTCGGACCATAGTGTCCACCATAGCTATAGTACGACTACGTTAGTTGGTGTGAAAAATGACGGTGGATATATTCATACGATTCAGTCCATATAGCCAATTTGTTTTTCTCAAATTTCGAAAACCTCTTATCCTTGAAGAATATTTGCAAAAAGGTCCAAACATCAGCAGAGGCCTGTTGGGAAGTTCCGACTTTCAGCAGTCCATGGGAGAATCCTACCCCAACGGGTTGATCGATGTACAGAACATTTGCCTCATTGTTCCATGAGTAAGGATTGAGGTCGACCGAAGAAGAATCATTGGTAATACGACATGGACCATGTTCTTGGAATAACCCAATCATACTGGAGCTTCCCGGCTGGTGATGTGATCATTAGTTTGAGTTTTCTAGTGAACCGAGAGTTAAGAGACAGACCCCTCCATTGAACCAAAGAGCCAGGGGGGCGGTGTCGGGGTTTTTTCGCGAGGCGAAGAACCAGAACCTAGGTGAGGTGTTTACGTTGAAATAAGTTGGTCATCCCTTACAACGTGAGGCTGATGGCGCACCAAATACTTCCGTTAGCACTAATGTCACCATACCCAGAAGCTTGGTAGACGTTCTTCGTCGTCTCTATGTACGAGAGATGGCTGAGTCGACCACCGATGAGAGCCACTGAACGAACGCACCACAGATTCCTGAATTCTCAACTACCCGAAGTTTACCTGGAGTCCGGGTCACGTTGGTAGTAGGATCAGCAATGAGGATTTTGTTCTGCTGAAATACACTGGGAGAGGTCGAGATACCGCCAATTACGCCGTCAATGACTGGCACCTGGCCACCCAATACCATCCCTATGAGAGGGAGGAGAAAAGGGACGGAGCAGTAAAGACGCATCGCAATGGTGAGTCGCGAGTACAGGAGGAGATGGATACGCGTGCGCCTTTCCTTGTCATCGTAAGGCTTATTATAACTTCCTAGGACAGGGTGACACTGCCACTCATAAACTGGATGGGAAAGAAAATAGAGAGTTTCATGCTGGAAGCTGTTGCTGGATGGGGTTATTATTTGATGGGCTCTTCACAACCTGTGGAGGCGCCGAAGAACGGCTGTTGGTCTGAACAACGAACAACCATTATCCCCATGGCTTGAATCCGAGTCCTCATCTGTATATTCGCTTTCCTTATTAGCTTCCAGGTATTGGTTTCAAGCTTTGTTAGGGTCTCTAAGGACCCAAAAATGTTGCAGATTTCGTAGAGTAAATCTAGAACCAATCTAGAACAGTAAAGCACTGTCCCCTACTATCCCCCTGAGAGGTGAATGACCACTGAACGTGCGTGCTACACATGCCACCAAGACCATAGTTAGCACTTACATATAGGATCTACATAGCTCTCATGAAATTGACAGGATGTTTACCACATCGCATGTTGGGTCAGGCGCCGTTCATGGCGGAATCCAACTATAATCATCACAAACCCTCCACAGATAGCCCACCTGCCGCTTTCTCCAGCTCGGCATAAATTTGTTCCTTTGCCTATTCGCAAAGCAAGAATCAATTACTACCAGTTAACTAACAACACGGCTGTAGCACAGCTTACCTGCACAATCAGATCACTGTCGATTATAGGCAGGAATTCCAAGACGTCTCCACTCCAGGGCAAAACCTCCCACCGTGTTGGAGTGTTGCCGACACATAAACATAGGTCCTCTGGCAGATGGGCGCCATACTCGGAATTGAAGCGGTTTCGTACCTGACTCTCTTCTACGATGGAGGTTGAGTCATGGACATGCAAGTAACTAAGATCTGAGGTGAGAGTACCTTCTGTCATTGCCTCCAGCTGGGACATCATCCCACGCACAATGTTCTCTGCAGCCTCACGATACTGCCTGCGCCGCGCGAGCTCAAGAATTAGCTTGTTGAATGCAGTTTGGTAAGATATGAAGCGGTCTCGGAGATGTTGAATAGTTAAGAGGTGATTATGCAACGCATTGAGCTCCTCTTCGCACTTGGTCTAGTAGACACAAGATCAAAATAGTTCACAGAATTGGGGGAGCAGCCCACCTCGACTTCTTCCTGTGTTTGTAGCATTTCGAGCATGATGTCACCCAGCTCGTCGAGGTCATCTAGGGTGTGGGCCAGGAGTGATAAGTGAGTTTTTAAGGTCTCTTTCGCTGCTTGGAGCTTCTCGCTACAAGGGATATAGACTGAGCAAGGGCTATGTAGAGGTAGAGTACGTACTAGTAGTCATCCACAGCATCTGCATTCTCTTCTAGCTCAGCCATAATTAGAGGTAGTTCGTTCGTGTCTCTGTCCATTTCTAGAGGGCTTCGCATCAGAAGAATTCGTGCGAAAGGCATGCTGAAAAGTTACCCAAAAAATCATCATCGCTGAAAGCCTCTCCAACTTCATCCTCCTGTTGCGCATTGGCCATTTGGTCGTAGTGAGAGGTTAAACTTTCAAGGTGGGTTGTCATAGACGTTATTATTACGTCCTGGGCAGCGAGCGTAGCCTCAGCAAAGTTCATTGGAGGGTCTGGGGAGAGCTCGGGTAAAGAGTCACGTATAGAGTCTATAGTTGAAGTAAGGGTCTCTGGGTATTCGTCTGTCTTGCTCATAGTGTACTATGATAACTTCTTAGCGTCTGTGTGGCGGACAGCACAAGTAACACTTACATCCAGTTTCAAACGGTCAGTTTCCATTGTCTCAAGCACATCCTCAATAGCCTGATCGTCCACAAAATCACGTAGTGTCTTCCACGACCGCTTATCCGCTCCTGAGTCAGGTCTCTCCTTCTCCTTTGCATTCTGTTTGCCGTTTCGCAGACCACTCCGCAACGTGGATGAAGGGCTATGGCTAGCCGCAGAGATTTCGCCTGCAGAGTTGTGAGCATTTCGGCAACCATCTGCGCGTTCGCCATCCGAGTGTTGACTGCCAAAGAGAGAGGAATCCGCTGAGGTGTTCTGGTGAAAGTCTGGCGGTACGAGTTGCGACCCAAGTGACTCGAGGACGCTATCTAGTGTATCTGAATGTTTCACGCGAAGCTTGTCCCATTCCTTGTGTCAGGATTGTTACTTATGTAAATGCATGCTAGATACAGCCAGGAGTCTGCCTCACCTGAACCTGCCTCTCCATATGAGCGCGTTTCTCCTCGATGCTCTTCGCCACGCTCGCAACTAACTAGCACATCACACTAAATTCAACCATTAACTGATAGCCTACAGCACAAGATACCTTTAGTTGTTCGCCCACCGCCTCTGTAACCCAGCGAACTTTGGCATCAAGGGCAATGATGTCGATAGAGGCATTAGCAGACGCGTTGGAAACGGCATGAGCGCGTGAACAGAGCTGTTCGCCATTTTGGAGAGCCTTCTTTGACTGAAGAACGAGGGAGACAAGGCGGGACTGGGATTGCTCCGGTGGAGATGACATGTGCTGAGTTGATGTTGGCCGTGAGACGCGTCTGCAATGACGCCACCGCCTTTCTCACACTAACTATCATACACTTCAATACATAATGCCGTTCCTCCTTGCTGATATTGACGAGAACACTACCCTCTGCTTTGCTTGCTCGTCGTCTCTACCATCTCCAAAAAAGTCACCAGGCACATTCACTACACCCTGCTGTCAACGGCTCATTTGTCCGAACTGCATTCTCACAAATCCAAGACTTCTGAGATACAACCCGTGTCTAGCATGTCTTGGAGGCGTTGGAGTTGTTGGATCGGCCTCGCACCGAGGAGCTCGTACCCCTAATGTAGACGGAGCTCTGAGAGACGAGGATATGTTTGCATTAGGTGACGACGACGAGTCCGACTCTGAGAATGAGAAGGAGGAAGATCCCACTGCTACTGGTGATGCCCTTAGTTCTATAACAGGTACACCACACCTTATTGTCGAAAGCGCTTCGAAGAGTCTGCCTCCCAAAAGTGAGTCGGCGAGGGGGCTAAAGGAGGAAGAAACTCCCGCCGTGAAAGGCGATATAAATAACGAGTCCTCTCCTCTGAAGTACTACATCTCCCAGTCCGACACCCTCCAAGGTATTGTCCTGCGCTACGGCCTCGATGTAAGTCATCGTTCATACTTCGTTTTTCATATCCTGATCACTTTGTATCGATTAACAGGGCCACAAACTCTGCCAGCTCAACAACCTTCCGTCAAGCACCCTCCGAACCACTCCACATCTTCTACACACGCGGCGTTTCCTCATCCTCCCGCCCTCGGCTAGGAAGCTTGGAGTTCCAGTCGATGGGGAGACGCCAAAGGAGGCAAAGGAACGAGAAGCCAACCGCACAAAGGAGCGGGCAGAGAAGCGGCTGCAGACGATGACAAAGGAGGTTGATTGGCGTGTGGCAAAAGCGTATGTTGCCCTTGCTGATGATCCGGAGGAAGAAGCTGAGGAGCAAGAGGCCTTAGACCGTAAAAGAAAAGAGTTGGGAGGCAAGGGCAGGAGTGCTGGGCCATCGAATATAGAGGAAAGGGCGATTAGGAGATATTTGGATGATGAAGAGTGGGAGGAGAGCCAGCGGAGAGCGGGAAATCCTACGGGCTCGGGAGGACAGGACAGGACACAAAAAGCGGGTGGACGCCGTTGGTGGCAGTAGAAAGCGTGATTTGAACCACTACCCCTCTATCATTTAATGTTAGATTATTGTTGGATTATTCAGAAGCCAAAACACGTACTCAAACTCGTATCGTCTTGAGCTGTTTGGGATGCCCACGTTCTGAATGTTTAAACGTTCAAGGACCTTTATCCATGGACATCTTTATCCTGAACCAAGTCTTCAACCCAATCATGTCCAACGTGTCAACGAGTGTCCGCATGTCAGGTACTTCGTGCAGCCCGAATTTCCCTTGTGCCAACCGCCCCTGCACTTTACCTTCCAAAAACTGCGTGTCAACGTGGCGGAACTGGAGGTATCGAAGACCTGGGCGCGCGGTCAGTGAGGTAAATATGACTTGTAGGCAACGGTGATGTACCCCGCGCATTTTCGAGAAAAGTCGAGATGGATTCTTTATTACCTTCGAATACAAGTACTCCCGGTTTCCCTGTCTTTTTCCATTGAGTTCAGGTCGATAGTATCAAAGCGGATTTATCTTAATTGATACCTTGACGAGACCAGATACGTTGGTCTGTAGAGCGTATCGCTTAAGTCGGCGAAATTTAGCAGGATTGCTGATGTCTGAACTGTACATGTACATTAGTTGTACAAGGATTATTAGGTGAATCTACGTACGGTGCATTCTGGCTATACTGATGAAGAACTGGGGCTGGAGCATTCTGCCATGACATGAAAGGGTTATGAAAGAAAACAGATTGAGATAGAGACACGTAAATTTTCCCACTCAACTTCACAATCACATCCAGGCTTGATCTTTCTAAATTCTATCAAGGTGCACGATACAACCTGTATAATACTTCACTCTACTCCTGACGCGGTTGCTCTCTTCGTATGAAGTATTTACCCCAAAATTTACAGCACAGCTCTGGGATCTGAGTCCAACTTCAAGTCCTTGATATTGTTAGGGAACCTCAGAACTGACTGGTCACATGTTCGCGATACGTCGGTCACGTGTTCTTACGCGTCAAGAGTCTTGACGCGAACTATTCGACAACCTAACATGATCAAAGGCCCGCCACGTTCCCTGCTGGGACAAATCTCATGGGCGGAGCTCACAGTATGCTTTACTCGCTTTGTTGTTGGGCCGATCTCCCTAAAACCTGTGGCAGCCCATCATAGGTCAGCCACAAGGGAACGAGTGCCAAAGTGCGACAAACAATGCGCCACCCATTATATAACTTGAGCGCTAGGCCAATCACCACTATGCCTACTTCTCTCCCTACCACTAACATCTCCCTACATTTTGGCTCAATTAGATCTTGCTCAAGCTCCTTCAACCTGGACGCACCTTCAGCGCGCTCACTGCCATCTAATGGCCGCCCTTGCTCTTCAAGTTGTCCGCCACACCGTACATGGGTACTTCGGAAGACCTGAAACCTCTACAGCGCAGTTACATAGCGTCAATTCTGTTTACCATATCCAGGTCTAAGTTGACAGCTGGTTCAATCTGCGGCGATATTGTTTCACGTCACCCATGATTGCGAGCCCGTGGGCCTTTCCAGCTTCTGCGAGTTTCGAGCTGTAAGGCATCCATTATCAAAGATCTAGAAATGTAATGCAACTAATGACCTTTACATAATGTGGGCAGTTGGATCCAGGGGCGACTGGATGCTTCAGGGATTAGTATTTGCAGATGCCATATATGAAGACTTTTCTGGGCGAAGGAAAAATATTCCGTTTAACAACTGTCGATTACAGGGAGGGGGGGTCATACATGGACCAGCCAGTACCCCCACCTGCAAGCGGCGTTGTTAAAAATTACAGTGAAAGCTTAGAATTCGCGGAGGCCATAGCACTTGGCCCCTTGTCAAGTACAATGGGACAAAATCGACTGTCCGGCGACGAAGCGAATACAAACACGGTGCATCTCAAGTGGGGACAATCTGTGCCTGCAAATTTTGGAGTCTTATAACGAGTGGAATGGAGCTATCTTGGTACTATCAATACTGGTATAGTGTGCATGGCGTCCATGTGAGTAGTATGTGAACAATCATATGAATAGTGAGTGACGTGTCTTCGAAACGAGTGGTATGAAAGAAGCGGGTCGAGTCGCGCTGCGACAATGGAACTCAAAAAAATGGTTTCGTCTCTGTAAACAGAAACAGAGAGGGGAAAATGATATCACGCAAGGAAGAATCCCAAGACAAGAATAAACTGGCTGGAGGATCGGCTCTAGTACGAAGTCTTCTTAGGCTTTAACTTCGCGAAGGTGATCTTATTGGTCGAAGCGTCGGTACTCATGTACACGTTCTTCAAGAATACGTCGCCAACCTGAAAAACCACATCAGTAACCGTTTTGCAACAGGAGTATTCCACCAGAGAACAAGCAAGCAAGCACACTCACCAACCATTCCTTATTATTTCCGACATTCCCTGGGACAATTCCTGAGGTACAATTGCCCTCTGGGAAGGCCTCGTCGACAGGAAGGAAAGGCAGGTCCCTCGGATCCACGCTAAACGTCCTTCCCCCGATCTTCAGCCCAAACAACATGTCCTTTGGTGAGGAGGAAGTTGTAGTGTTGAAGAGGCAGGGGAAAGTCCAATACCCTTGCCCTTTATCACCGCTGTACCATGCCCCCGGGATGCGCTCGTGGATGGCGTCAACATCGGCCAGGGGCGCCATGATGAGCGTCTGCATATCCAATATGTCAGCCGCACCGTATGACTTCCACAAAAAGACAATATAAGTCACCGTCCCAGTATCCAAAATCGCGGTCCTCGTACCCCACCCCATGTTACCTCCCCCAACAATAACATCCTGCACTGTCGCCTCCCAGAATCCCAACGCGTTCACGTTCTTCACTGTGACCGTTGTGCCCTTTACGTATTTGTTGGGATTCATACCTCCCAGGGCCAACTCGCCATCATTGT
This sequence comes from Myochromella boudieri, assembly GCA_018221655.1. Taxonomy (NCBI): domain Eukaryota; kingdom Fungi; phylum Basidiomycota; class Agaricomycetes; order Agaricales; family Lyophyllaceae; genus Myochromella; species Myochromella boudieri. Next base: position 37,950 of record JABCKU010008207.1, read on the forward strand.
TCTCTGCTCCGTCGAAGGCGCGTGGAATGTGATACGAGGCGATAGGGCGCTTGATTTTGCGGGTGGAATATAAAGCGTCCAGGAGGGTGGGAGTGTGTTGCCGCGAGATGCGGTTCATGGCGAGGCCGAGGAGGCCGGAAAACGGAATGAAGTCACTGTATGTTTATCATGAAGATCCTGTACGAGACAAAAAAGAATGAAGAAAAAACAACGGACGGAAGGAATTCTTGGCTCTCTTCCTCAGCAACACCAAACGTGTGTTTGTTGACACTCAGGCCTGCAATGGCGACATTGTCTGTGACAATTGTGCCCTTAACAGAGCCAGTTCCATACAGAATATCCCAGGGCTTCTTGGTGTTGTTGAATGTTGAGCTAGATTTGGGACCAAGGAATGTATGTGCACCCTGTATATGGCAGGACACTAGTTAAATTGATCAGGATTTGGGCAAAGGGCAACGTACGCATCCTTCATACTCGTCGTCTTTGTTACTGGGCTGGCAGCCTTCAGCACCGACCCAAAGGTCTGCTGAACCGGAGTCCACAAGGAGGAGAAAATCGCGAGGCGGGGTACCAATTTGGACGTTGGTGAGGTCTACATAAACTATGTTAATACCACATATCAGGGTGCGCGATTGAGGAAGTGCTAACACCCAACATCCTTTGCTCTACAAGGCGGTCAGAAAGAAAATTGGCAGGAGTGACTACGCACTGAATATCGAGTCCAACACTGTTTGGGAACGTTGGTTTCTTGGCGGGTGTGACCCCATTTGGGGTTGTGTCGAAAGAATTAGCAACATTAGGATTAGCGTCAGCAGCGGCCTTGAAGTTTCCGGCTCCTTCTGGACTCTGGCTGGGTGTCTGTACCTTCTTATGCGGCTGTGTACCCAGCTGTGCAAGAATGCCCAAACCGAGGTTCAAGTATCTCTTGTGCACATGGACGGGAAGTGTAGCGGCACGGCTCTGCAGATTATGAAGCAGGTCATCATTAGAAGAGCGCTTGGATGCGCCCGTCATGTGCTCGAGGCGACGTATGGCACGGTTGGCATGTTGCTGGTGGATGATGGTGGGCGGGAGAGAAACGGTTGAAGTATCGCGGGGGACGCGGGATATGGGGACGGAAACGAAAGGCGGGGTGTTGAAGGCAGGGTGCGCGTGGACGTTGTCGAGGACGACGAGGAGGCTCGTAGTGAGCAACGCCAAAGAGAGGCGCATGGCAGTAAAGAGTGGAAAAGTTTGGGTCGATCGGTTGCATGCTGCGTTTATGTACTAGCTCGCTTGCAAAGAAGTTGTGGAGCAAAGTATATGAATATGGAGCCTTTGTAGTATTCTGTTACGTGCGCACGTCAGCGTCAGGGGTCAGCTCAATTGTCTTCCCTCAGCTCACTTGTGGTTCAGCTTCTCAAATTGGTCACCGACTTTCCTTTCCAAGTCGACGTGAACCAACGAGTTAACGGTCACATGAGCACAACATGTCAATCGCGTTCGACGTGATTTTATTCATTTCTAACAGTAATTGCAAGAACCAGCGCGTGCATGCTATCCGTAATCACCTCCACAAGCCCACCAAGCTTCAGACCTACGGATCTACTAGTTCCAAGTTGAGGGGTAACTGCGGTAATCCCAGCTCCCCCTCTACCATAGGCGCTGTGATACCAGTCATTTGCCAAACAATGTTCTTCTCGGAGGGAGAAAATCGGAACTGAGAAACAAGAGATGACAAGACAACCTCTAAAGTTAAGATTCAGTTTAAAGAAACTCATGCTGAAAAAACTGAAGGACGCACTCATTTCAAGCTGAGAAAATTTAAACCCTATGCAAGCCCTACTGCCACCAATGAAGGTCATCCTGGTGACGAAGACAATTAGCAACCATTAAAATGTGTGAAACCCAAGGCCCTACTGACAGATTTGAATATATTCCGGGCATGTGAGCGTCCAGAAGAGTTTGAGGAAGGAGAGAAAGCCATCTTTCAGGTTTCCACTCAAGCGCATCAGGACCCCAAAGTTCAGGGTCACGATTGGCATTAAGGATAGAGACAAAAATTGTTGTATCGTTAGGAACCATTATTGAATTTATCTGGCGGCCGTCGAGTCCCTTAATCGGAGTGGTCAAAGGAAGAATTGTATCTTGCCTGGTGCTATGTCGGCACCAGATTAGATGCACCCCAAACACTGACAGTTCAAAGGCACGTACACTCTGAGAACAGTCGGGACCGGCGGATGGCTGTGGATGTTAATATCAATACCTTCCCGAAAAAATAAGAAAAATGACAAGACAGGCGTAATGTTTCACGACATATCGCATCCATGTAGGGCAAAGACATTAGTTCGTCGTAAGGAATTTCGCCATACTTGGCCCGCGCCTCCAATATTTCTTCGCGTAGCCGGTCTTGTGCTTCAGGGTGAGTCGCTAGTATGTGTAGTGCACGAGACAATGCACCCGAGGTGGTGTCGGTGGCAGCGAAGCAAAAGGTTCTGGAAGTCGTTTAACGTACACTCCTGGATCCATGTCTATATTTACTCACGTCATCTAAAGTTAGTATTAGTCAGTCTAATTGAGATGATATTGAAGATATACTTGCTTGTGCTACGACCTCCTTTTCCGACAACTTATCCTCATCTGCAGCCACCATATTCGCCTTCACTAGATATTAATAAGACTTGTAAATTCAAACTATGGCTTGCGGGTCTGACTTATGTACTCACTAAGGATGCTCATTAGGTCCTTCGCCTGTCCAACCTGTTTTGCCAGAGCTTCATCCCCTTCCTGAAGTGCCTTTTTCTTCTCTTGGTATATTTGGCTCGTGGTGCGATCCATTGTGTCGATGATATCTCGGATCTTGTGACCATTCTCCCAAGGGAGCCAATCGACGACAGACCGACGGAAACTGGGAGTACCAATCCTAACAGCCATTGGCACCAAGTACTCCCGCTGAACAGTTATCGCGGACGTAGCAGGACTATAATCACAGATAAGCCGTTAGTGACGCCTTTCCAGAGTTCAATATACTGGGTTACACGAGTGCTTTGGCTGCTTCGCTGAAAGGATGCGGTGCTGCACCTTCGACTAATGGATCGAAAGAATAACCCAGCCCACTTTGTCCAATCATTTCCAACGCAGCACGGCCCATCCAGTGGAGAATGTCGATCTACAAACATATTGATCACCAAATAAAAGTTGAACGTTGACTAACATGATGTACCTCCTGTGCACCATTAGCTATCTCAAGTTTGAGGGCTTTGTCGAGCTTAATTAATGGTCAACATAGGCGTATGAATCAAAAAGCAATTTCCACTTCAACCTTTTGCGCCACATCATTGAACATTGGGACTTGGTTTCGTATAAAATATCAGCGCTTCTAGTCCAAGGACAAGGGAGAACATACCCATTTGACGCATATATGCAACGGAGAAAACTGGATTGAGCATTTTCCGTTGCTTCTTGTGTTGCTCGCCTTCAACGCGACTTATCAGTTGACAGACGGGCGTCACGACTTGTGAGGAATTACCTTGCGTGGATAACAGCCCCTGGCCGAGTGCCAAGTTATTTCCCCTACGAATTTTTCAATTTTAATTCCTGCATAGGAAGGCGAGAAGCGATTCGTACGCAAGGAAAGAACTGGTTTCTTCGAAAATATGTTGATCCTGAACTTTGCGTAAATGAGAGGCAGGTAATCGAATTATATAGGCTGACCTTGACAAAAATGTGGTGCAACGCCTTTGGGTCAAAGATATATAGATGCTTCGACTTTAAGGCTCGTCAGCAGTCTTTACAATGGAGATAAACGTATTTCTTACACCAAGTGTGCCGTAAACTCTGGTGACTCGACCAACTAAAGTCATGGGATCATGATGTCACTGTTGTTGTGAGACTAAAGAGAGAATTAAAATACACACATCGCTCCCCAATCCACATGTTGAATTCCCATCCGTTCATATCAAATATCTGGCCAAAGTTACCTATGCAGCATGTATCGTAGTTTAGCAAATATGTTTCGCTATAAAACTTTGTGTGCTTACCTTTCATAAACGAATCACTCTCGGGCCCTGGGATATTGTCGAGATCGGTTCTAAAAACACGAACTCGGATAGAAGGCCAAAAGGCCCAAAGAAGGGCGCACAACAAAAGGCCTTGTGCAACAAAGAGGAACATATTGGGCTAGTAGTAGGACTACCTTGCTCGATGTAGGACACGGGGCCTTTGACAGCTAGGAAACCCTGGGCTTGTATATGCTTTCGGGACGGTATTTCAAGATCAACGGCGTGTCACGGCGATTGAACTGGTCAGCGCCGACTGAGCTCATCATGGTTCCTTCCCAAAATGCGCCTAACATGTGCCCATCTATCAAAACGTCTAACCACGAGGTTATCCAAGTTATGTAAGTAAAGCATTGTCTTGGTTTAATTTTGGTGGCAAAAAGTATCCAAGAAGGCTCCAATGGCGATTGTAGCCTAAATTATATGTGATAGAATTTCAGAGAATTGCGTGACCTTCGAATTATTGACAGATTAACAGGATCGAAACCAGAGAATTACTCCTTGTAGGTAGCATGGGGTGTAACGTACGGATTACGTTGGATCGGACCTGGGATACCGAGATCCTTAACAGGGGTGTAGCTCACCGAAATAGGCTGCTATGCGGGTATGACTCTTGTTGATTTAGAGTCCAACGGGAATATGGGCGTGGCGACCGGGAAGCGTCCCCGCACACAAGGTGTGAAGATGTAGTCGTTATAAAGGTAGTTATCCGATCAAGACTCCTTGGGGTCGCGGTCACTCACAAGTGATTGCCGTGCTCTCACCTACTGGTACCTACAATAACAGCATGTCGGCCAAATGAACGAGAACGTGGATTTTCATGACCCCAAGAGGCTAATGGGTTATCTGAATACCAAAGGGATGGGGGGCGAATTGAACTTTTTTGCATATCGTGCTAGGTTTCCGAATTAGTCAGGAAGTAGCTCACCGAATGTACTGTCAGGCGGCTACCCTTGCTGCTGTTGGGACCTCCACCAGCTGGCTTTGTACTTAGAGGTATTTAGTCCGTGGCAATCGATTGCCAACCCCCTCAAAGAGTAACAACAGGAAAAGCAAGCCGGCCGGAGGAAGCAGATAAATCATTATGCAAGCATTCCTGCACTGGCAATTCGGTTTCCTAAGACGCGCATGAGAGGCTCAGAATGTCATGAGAAATGGTTCGAATAATTTCATGAGGTGTAAGAATGAATGGATTTGGAGAAGTAGAACTTCAAGTTTGATTCCCGACCAATGGTTGGTACTGTGGGAATCTTATTACGAGACCCTGGAGTGAAACGGAAGTAGATCGTTTTTTACAGTAAAATGTGGAGGACGCGGTAATTTCATTTAACATCGTTGTCAATCTGCGGCTGTGTCAGTCATGTGATTTTTTTGGTATTTTCTTTGGGCTGTGTATAGAGTGCCTCTTCGTCGAGAACTTATTCCACTCTCCATAGTTATCGTGGATTCTGGCAGCACCTATAGATGTCATTTTTCGCCTTGTAGGTTAATCGGCGCGCTGTGTACTTTTTTACCGTATTCCGTCATCGTTGTTGGCTTCCGTTGCATTGGTTTCGGCTTATCGGCATTGCCCGGATCACCCCGTTTTTCTTGAGTTTACCGTTACCCTGGTTCATGTTACCGTTGTATAGGCTCCGGCCTGACGATATATCCCGGCATTTTTGTGTTATGTAAGAAGATAAGGCGCAAGATAAGATGTTACGAGCATACGATTCGTGCCTCCGGCACGGGAGCTTGGATGCGCGCACGCGCGCATCCAAGCCCCCTTGCCTCTGGCACTCA
>JABCKU010008208.1:0-43249 GCA_018221655.1 Myochromella boudieri
TTATGTCAGATTAACATCCCAGGACAAACAAACAAACCTGCAAGGACGCGCAGAAGAAAACAGGCAATACGATAACCCAAGCTTAAGCGATAACCGTAAGATTATAAATACGGACTATCAATCAGTAACCTGTTGGTCTCTTACTGGTAAGCAAGGGCTCTGTCGACGTAGGCGACGCTTCCTCTAGTAATTCAGTCTGACCAAATGCATCCGAAGTATGGTCCTGTTATGACGACATATCATGCTCGAAGTATCCAGTATCAGCAGATCAGAGGTTGACATTGAAAGACGTTGAACGTTGAAATGTTGATCACCAAGGAGTCCTTGGGAACTTTTATCAACCTTGGAACTTGGGCCCCGAAATATGTCTGCGCTGGATAATGTTGTGAGTCGCCTCTATAATGCCAGTGGACCACCGTGACGCTGGTTCATCTTCATTGCTCGACTCTCTAGGAACGTGCAAAGAGGCCGTCAGACCTCACCAATCTCCTTGGAACGTACTGCTGGGAATTGTATCAATCATCCTCGGGGGAAAACTACCTGGACTACTGGGATGAGGGCCAGCGCCGATTAGATGTCCTCACTCTCTCCCTGAAGGAGGGCACACGCGTTGCAAAGCCGCAAAATGTTGTTGGGGAGTTCAAGTTAGGATATATGAGAGGGAAGTTCGAAGGGCTTAGACCAGTAGAAGGAAATGATAGTGCAGGGACATGGGATGTTTGTAATACCGTATGGGAAGATAGGTTTGAGAGTGAGGTCCACCGATTATGGATTTCCAAGGAGCTGGACGATAACGGGCATCCATTTCTGGGTATGTACACTGATACGGGTGGATGTCATGGCGCGGAAGCGATTTGGAACCTCGCCAAGAAGCAGAAGGACTATGTAGATGGGGTGGGGTGGAAGAGTGAGCGGTTTTCCGAAGCGGAGCGCAAGAGATTGCATCTGCATCTGGGTGGGGCATCGCCCAGCGATGAAGCCTCTACTGACGATGAAGGGGATGACGAAGTTGATACCGATGACTTGGGACCTGAAACTGACATGGGCGGTTCGAACAGTTTCGAAGTCCAGGGCAACTCCCCTATTCCCGATGCGGGGGCCCCTGTTGAAGTCGAGCGTGAGGTAAGCGCAGGCTCTTGTGAAGATAGATCAGCAAATTGAACTTAGTGCCTATCAGGATGATAAGAAGAATATGAAACACCAAATAAAAATCGAAGGTATTGGTGTTGTGAAGGAAGAGGAAAAGAAGTCAGGATTGAAGCAGGAAGACGATAGCAACTCAACAGGTAACCTTGATGTGAAACTTATTAGTGAAGCCGAACACGCGGTGAGTATATATTTTGTGAAGCAACTCGATTGTAAAATAAGTCATCGAACAGGATGAAGAACCAACTGAAAAGAGCCACATTAAAATAGCAAACAGTAGCACTGTGAAAGGGGAGGAAAACAAGTCAGGGGTTGCAAACCAGAACGATGACAGAAAGCACGTCTTGAGCGGCGTATCAGCCATGAAGGCTGAAAGTGTGAAGCCAGGCGACCAACACCTCGATCTGTGGGCAAGCGGTAATTTAAAGCTAGGGCTGGAGGACAAAGATCTCCACGTCGGTGATAAGAGGAAGGCCCCTGACTCAGATGCGACACTGGCTGAAGCAACAAAGACGAAACGAGGAAAATTCTAGGTATGTTGAACCTTCCTAGAATTTTAGTATTGCATCTGGCATGAACTTCACTTACTGTATTGGAAGTAGGCATTGCAAATAACTAGAGCGTTTGAACCTCGCCATGTCCAGCATTCAAGTTCCAAGTAATACTAAACAGACCTTACATAGGATAACATTATTGTTTTTGGCGTACAAACAGCAACTTGAACCTATTTTGAAACATTTGACGCCTAGACTCCGGTTAACATTGTGTTTCTCCAAGTCTACCCGACTATAGGCAGTACCTATACGCGTTGTATCTTAGCCGGATGCTCCGAGCTTTGCACCTGTGATACAGAAACTTTCCTCTTTCCCGATATCTGTGTCAACCCACTGTTGATCGACTTTTCCGCAAGCTGAGTATTCCTCGTCCCTTCAAGTTCACCCTGGTTGTTCACGTTGTACATCACCTCCAAGTTTCCACAAGGCTCGCTCCTATCGACTTCCTTCTCAGGTGATTCTTCAAAACCGAAGCACAGAGACTTGGGCGTCAACGATTCGTCGGGATCCACATGCTTTAGCCCAAGTCGATCCATCTCTCCCATTGTTAGACCCATCCAGCGCTTCCCTCTGATCTCCCTCTTTCCAAGCATCTTACACGTCGTAATATCCTCAGCCCCAGCCCCCACGGTCAAACGGAGCCCCAGAAACGGGTACCCGACATCGTCCAGTGCCTCAGATACCCGCAGCTCCTGCGGCATCTTTGGAAGGTGCTGGTCATTGCACTCCATATGACCAATACGCCACGACCCCCTTGTCTCTTGCAAAGGGAAAAGACTTTGGAAGGTTATATGCATCGAGTGCTGGCAGACTGTCCCCGCTATGTTTTGTGGCTTCGCGACTCGACAGCGGGGCTTGAGGCCGAGGCTGATGTGCCCCCATGTGTTGTATGAGGTAGGGTGCTCGCTCCACGCCCAGCGGTATGTTCCCAGCAGATGTGAAAGCTCTGGTGGGGTCTTTTGCCGTTTCTAAGGAATAGTAAGGCAGGATACCTATCACAGTAGAATATGCAACGTACCACACTGGCTAGCCCAGAGCCGTTTTGCATTCCAAGGCGTGAATTTTGATTGGGGATCACTGTGATGACTGGCAGGGCTTGCCGTTTTTATAGAAGCGGTTTCTGCCTTGGAAGCCATTCTAAGGCTATTTGAAAGAACAGTGGCCCTGACCGAGGTCGATTTTATTACGTTATTTAGTGGTTCTTTATGGCAGCCACCGTTAATTGGATGTTTGCATCAATGTTTCAACCACCGCGTGCAGTTCCTTCAAGCCCATGGTGGCTGCTTGCGATCGCATAACTAGCTTGACTTCAAATATATAAGAACTGGCTCACCTCAGTGATCTTGCGGTTGGCTATTTCGGCGAATGCATACATATCAATTCAGTGGCGATTCTTCGTCGATCATACAACGATCCAACAACGATCGCGTCATCGGCACGCTGGGTTTGGAAACAATGTTTGATAGAGATATTGACTTTGGTAGGGCGCTTGTTTTCACCTGGGGACAGCAGGGGTGCTCATGGACTTCCGTGGACGCTGTCAAACTGTACTAGTACTAGTTGTCCAACTGAAAGATGAATATATGAATGTCCCAATCTGGTCTGGATCCAAATCGGGCGCAATGATTGTGTTGCTACTTTGTTGGTTCCTGGTTGAAATTCTGAGGTACCCTCATCCTCTTACATACACTCCTTGTCAACAAGCACCACGAACTGTCGGTGAAAAATGCGCCATGAAGAGATACGCAACGTAGTGAGTGCAGTCTGATCCCCTCTTCGAGTCTTTTTAGATGGGTCTCTTAACTCTGAAATGGTAGAAGTTCCGTACAACTGCCATTGACCTCTCTGAAATTACTGGTACCTACCACTGGGTATGGGACGGGTACAGTGAGTCAAGCGTCGATGAACTCACTCCTGGGGACCCCAGTTCCGACTCCCTGGGCGGTATTTCACTTTCCCTCAAATCACCACCGAAAGTTAAGCTGGAAAACCTGTGTGGTTCGTTCAATTATGGCTGCATATACGGTAAATTCGAAGGGCTTCAGCCTCTGGAGGATAAGCGTGCCAAGAATACACCGGCGGCATAGAGCATCTCTTACCTTGACTGGGACCCAAAGGACGGAGGGGATGCCATGCCAGAGGAAGGTCTAGAGCTGTGGGTATCAGAGGTATTGGATGATAATCGGCACCCCTTTGTAGGGTTATTCATCACGACGGGACCTTGTGGACACTCCGAAGCGTCTTGGGATGTATTGGCGAAAAGGCAGGCCGATGGGTATGAACTCGAAAAGAAGGGTGTAACATGGGTTGGGCTGTCAGTCGAGGAAAAGGCGAGGCTTGGAATCTCAGAGAAAGAAGAAGAAGAAGAAGAAGAAGATTATGAATATGGAAGATACGAGGCGGAATCTGGCGGTGAAGAGGAGAGTGAAGAGGAAGGGTCTGGCAGTGACAGATTTAAAGATATAAAGGAAGAAGACACGGAGCCTGAAACAAACCAAAAGGACGCCCACACGAAACCAACTCTCAACAAGAGGAAAGCCTCACTCTCGGGCATCTCTGAGGCCCCGCCTGCAGCCAAAGTCAAACGTGAAGCACCATGATTTCATGACATTGGTGTTAGGTAAGTTGTACCTATTTGTATACTGGAAGTTTGAGTTTGAAGGATTAATCTTCTCAGTTAATCGCTACAAAAGTGTATTGGATGAGTCTGAGCGATTGGCTAAAGAGTGCATAAATCCATCATTGTGGAGTCGCCAACACGGATGACGACGCTTGAAGCATCAAATCCTAGTCTGTGTGTGCTTTTATACGAAAACATGATTCATTCGCAATCGAATAATCATCATGAATCCGGCTCATGTTCTCGTTCTGTGAAAGACTAATGCAATATTTACGGCAAGGTGAATCGCGCTGGTTCATATGGAACATCAAGTGCCTACCAGTGGCCTGGGTCGTGATTTTGGAGCCGAGAAAATTGTTTTTAGACTTCAGTGGACTTGACATAGAACGCCGTTTTATAAGCACCGTGAAACTCAAGGGTCATTTGGTTAATCGGCTGAAGAAGACAGTAACCCTGACAGCGGCTGTTCCTACGTTCCCCTTTCGTGCGGGACTGGCACTAACGGCGCCCACCAGTGACCCCAGCAAACCTGTAGGATGTACGTACATGGTTCGCTTTCCTCACCAGCACTGTGCACACAGATCTGGCAACTTTCTTACTTTTTTTTGTCAGGTGCGATTGTATTGGTTCCTGGAATGATGCTATGTAACTCGTTTTATAAGTCTCCAACGATTAGAAGACGATGAAACACCTGACATCTTCCCACTTCCTCTTCGACTCCGCCAAAATTTTTAGCCAAAATGCGTATGCGTCAGGAGGCGATATACCAGGTTGTGAGTCTACGACTTCATTCTGCTTGTTCCAAAAAGATTTCACAGTGATATGGCAGAAACACCAAAAAACCCCAGTTGACTTATCGAAAATCACTGGCACGTATCACTGGGTATGGAACGGGTACACAGAGGTGGAGGCTGATGAACTCACACCTGGGGATCGCGAGTCCGAATACTTAGGTGGAATTTCTCTTTCTCTCAAAGCGCCACCCAAAGCCAAGCTCGAAGACGTGTGCGGCTCATTTAACTACGGCTCTCTACGTGCTAAATTCGAAGGGCTTGAGCCTTTGATGGGCAAGTTCGCTAAGACTCAGCCAGGAACATGGAACGTATGTCACGCAGAGTGGGAGCAAAGTGGCGGAGGGGAAGACATGCCAGAGGATGGCCAAGAGGTCTGGGTGTCAGAAGTGTTAGACGATAATGGACATCCCTTCGTTGGGATGTACATTAACTGTGGATATATGGGATGCGTTGAAGTTTGTTGGGATATGCTGGCGAAAAGGCAAGCCGAAGGGTATGAACTTGGAAAGAAGGGTATGGCTTGGATTGGGCTGACGACTGCGGAGAAGGCAAGGCTCGGCCTGTTGAAGAGAAATGGTGCCGAAGATGGAAATGAGGATGGGGAACAAGCTAGTAGCGGCGAAGGTGAGATAGAGGAAGAAGATACCAAGCCTACATTGGAGGAGCATACCAAACGTGCATTGAAGGAGGAGGACGTTGTTGCCAAGCCAGCTCTAAAGAAGAGAAAGGCTACCATTTCGAATGGCTCCCAGGTGCCAGCCGCGGTCAAAGTTAAACGTGAGTGAGCCCGAGAATGCTTTTGAAGTTGATGGTGTCGGGCTCCTCAAAGACCTGAGTTGTTCATGCCCAACCGAACCTATCATATGTCGGTTGGACCTCTTGGGTGGTGTTATACTGATCAAGAGTGTTCGCAATCATCATCTCCCTAACCCTTCGTGCTCAACCGTCAGTGCAATGCACGTCGAGTGTTACCACAGTACTAGTCTGAATAAAAGTTTCTAATGCAATTCCAAATTTCAATCGCCATTTTGGGCCTGATTTTTATGCCGCTTTTAGTGCTGGAAGAATCAGAAGACCAGGAAATTTTGAGACTAATCTGTTGTTTCTGGAGTTGGTTTTTACTTCTGTTCACTGCCTCAAGGCCGGAAGTTCGAGTTTACATGCATGACAAAATTTTCGTCATGGGTCCGCGCCGCTCAACCACATCGCTGAGTAGTAGCCTCTGGTCTGACCGTCACAGTGATACTCGCCAACTACCCCGCTATAGTCCAACTATGTTTCTCCGTAATAGCTTCTATGCATGGATGGAAGGTGTCTTCAGTTTGCGGCTATAATAATAACATCCAAAATACAAGGTGCTGCTCGAGTTCTCGTCTTGTAAAGTCGCGTAAATTGGGTAAGGTGTATCTTCAGCTGATACTAACTGCCTCAACATTTGCCCTCATGTTAGTGGTTGTGTAATGGAAACTATTCCGGCGCAACACTTCTCCTGCCAACAGGGGTAGGTGGTCGCTGGTCCATGCAGACAAGCTGATAGCGCGTACCAGTAACCTGGGACGAACTTCATAATACCGACCTGATGGCACCACTTAGTTTCAGGATAAATTTATTGGGGGAAACGTAACACTAGCCCCCATCAGGGTCGTCGCATTTAAGAGGTTGCTTCCCCCCCAATGTCTGACTCTTTCCTGCTTATCTCACACCGTCAGCCAGTCATCACCCTTCTCCCGGTCCTGCGAAAATGTCATTGGTAGAATACGAGCTCGATTTCGTGGTATGTATTGGCTTTTCTCAGACACCATTGGCCCTTCCTCATCATCATATGAACCGTATAAACGTCGCACTACGCCCATCGACTTCTCCACTCTGTTAGGGACATATCACTGGGTATGGAACACTAATCCTCTCGCGAGCGGAACTGTCAATGGGTACATCACCCTCTCTGTTTCCCCTTCTGAGTCACCCACGTCCACTCGCGTCTTAAAGCCCGAAGATATCACTGGGAGGTTCTACCATTTTGTCTCGGGCGAGTTCACTGGCCTCACCGCCTTAAAGGCCCCGCCAGGAACATGGGAAATTGCCGATTCTACCTGGAGCAATCGATTCATGCCCCCAGAAGGCCACCAGATCTGGGTGTCGGAGGTACTTGATGTTAATGGGCATCCGTTTATAGGAATGTACTGCTCAGAAGGGTGGGGTTATCGTGCAAATATTGCTTGGGATGTATTGGGAAAGAAGCAGAAGGAAGGATATGTGTTTGATGGGGGGGAGGAGCCTGAGGGGACACGGGAGAAATGGAATGGTTTGTCAGATGCGGAGATGCGAAGGCTGGGCTTGGAGGAGGAGGACGATGATGGTGATACAAAAGTGGATGTGAAGAAAGAGGGTGCTTTGAAGAAGGAGGAAGCAATGGATATTGAATTAAAGGAGGAAGAAAAACCCATTGGAGTCAAAAAAGAGGAGAATGACTCTGTACCCTCCAAGAAGGAGGAAGGAGATATGAAAATGGACTCGGACGATGACGACTCAGATGCCAGGAGCCTAGGGCCCGTCGATGAGCTCCCTTGGATATCTAAAGTTGTACTGGCTGGTGTGGGAGAGGAGACCTGGAAGCGTGCCTTGGCATTTGCACAGATGCAGCGTGGGATGACGGCCATTATCAAGGGCGGAGAAACCTTCACGGAGAATGGCGTCAAGAAGAAGCTGAAGGGCACGGTAACATATGTACCACGCAAGCCAGGCATGCCAGTCGTGATTACGACACGGCGCGAGGAGTTGAGCCAAAGTTGAGCCCCAAGTTCTGAGTCTCTTCAGCGGCGCAGCCAGGTTGTCCAGATCCCCGAATCGTTTGAAAAAATGGGCAACATTATGTTGTACAACCGTTATTTCCTAAACATTAGTAGTAATTCCGAATTCGTTGTCAGTCATTGCAGCAATCCAGGAGTTTTTGGAATCGTTGATCGGCATGGAAGTGGGAAGAAGAGGTGTTTCATCGCCTCCGAATCGTTGGGGACTTATATTACAAACTGCGTCGCATCATTCCAGGAACCAATACGGCAAGGAAATAAGATGATCGGTTATGTGTGAGGAGGGTGAGCCATCTACGTACATCTTGCACGTTTTTTGGAGTCACTGGTAAGCGTCATTAATGATGGTCCCGCACCCACAAAAGGTGAACGTAGGAAAACCTCTGTCAGGGTCACTATTTTCTTCAGCCGATTAACCAAATGGCCTTTGAGTTTGACGGTGCTTATAAGATGGCATGGTAAAGACAATCTTCTTGGCTCCCAAATCACGACCCTGGCGACTGGTAAGTACTTGATAAAGCTCAGGATGAGTTTTGAACAAGCGCGATTCACCCTGCCGGAAATAGCGCATTGGTTTTTCACAGAACGATAGCGATGAGCCAGATTCATAGTGATTATTCGATGGCGGATGAATCACTCAAGAGGTATGACGGAGGAGGATTGAAGCAGACGAGAGGACGACAAAAACAAAGGCAGTAGCAACACCGAAAGATATGATGTACCCTGGATAGCACCAGCCTCTGCACAATAAGTTGTGAAACGTAAACACCAAGGACAAAAGAGATACGGCCATTGGACACCTAACCAGCTCCTACGGGAGCTGTATCCCGCTCGTTTTGCGGTATAGGGTCTCCAGTGACGTAGGGCTGCCAATAAAAATAGAATCAAATGCCTTTGAGAAATTCAAAATTCAATTGTATCGAATAATTACAGTGAATTGAACATGCTTCGCACCAATGTGCAGCTAGATAGAAACTTTGTACGATCTTGAATTGAGTCAGGCTAGGTTAGGTTCGTGTAAAGAAAATCTGTCTATTTTGTTACTTGTAGCAGATCACACTCAGGGCATCGTGATCGTACCAGCCAACGACGACTCGTGAAAAAGACGGAACACGGACACAGCGACCGAGTCCTAAATCGAACAAGGGACCTCTGCGAACGCAGATCCACAAATGGGCCAGGACGTTTGCATAGAGAGTTTCCAATACATGATGAGTTCATGCGAGGAGTAAATGTCTGGATGTTTGGCCATGAACAATTGGACCTTTTCCCCCCCAAGTCATCACCGCACCTGGCGTATCGATGGCCCAGCCCTGGGTCGAGGTCCAGAAGCAGCATTAATAGAACCAAGATACTTAAAAATTCACAATCAATCTGGCCGGTGGAGACAGGTAGAGATCTAGACAAGCAAGACACGCAGGTGCCTTATGTAAAAAGGATTTTTCTCCAAACAGGAACCCACCTGGCACCGAAAAAAAACAATCTCGTTAGGCTTGCTTTTTGCTCACATTCCGGATGGAACGGTGTTGAATACACTCTGTATGAAGTTGAACATATCAAGGGGACACGAACCCTCGCGACTGCAGTGCCGTACCGCAAAAAAAGGCACGTCGACGAGGGCGGCCACGAGACCAACCGCCTCAAGGGGCCATGGCAAGCAAGTGCTCTACTCAGCCGTCTAGTTGAACCTTATTCACTACCCACAGGTCCATGTCATCGGTGCCCTCCCTCTAGATCTCAGCTATGGGACTAGTACGCCGATAGCTGACATTGACTCTCCTGTCGAACTTGGTGCGCCTCCTAAAAAGTTTGGCGCGAAGATCGATGTGTCCATGTATCCCGAGGCAAGTGTCCAGGAGACCCTTGGTGTACATGACGCGTTCGTGGCACTCGAGATGGGCGTCAAAGTTACTTCGCCAGACGCACGGACAAGGCAGAGCGCGAACGGGAAGGTGGTTAAGCCAGGCAACGCCCTTTTCTTACCCGTGACCTACCTTATACCTGGAGACTACTAGTACTACTGCTTCCACAGTCTGGGTTGTTGAGAAATGTCGACGTTCTCCCATGTCCTTCAGTTATATTTCTTACTTTTTTTGTAATCTCCAGGCGAACTATACTCCGTTTCCCCATACATGGCTACACACTTAGAAAACCTCTTCGTCTTCAACGAGCGCGTCACCCTCCTCGGTCTTTGGAAACACCGCTTTTTCAGCATGGTCCCTGTCGGCGCAACAAACGTCGTTAGCATCAAGATCAACTTCAATCAAGTGCGTCTCTCCCCCGAGTCCTCCCTGCTATTCGCAACCCCCACTCCTGGGTACCTGCTCCAAAGCTGTCCACGCCGCCGCCTCCCCCTGTCCTCCATAGTGGGCCCTTCATCGCCGCCCAGGAGACGGGCGCTTTTTACTAGGGGAACATAATTGTGTTGGCATTAGGGGGTGTTGCTCGGCTGCTTGGACGGACTCGCGATCGGGCCCCCGCGCGGTCCGGTAAAATAACTTCACACCCTCCATAGCTTCCTTTTTTCTTTTTCTTTTTCTTGCTCAATCTTCAAAATGGGTGAACAGACCTACGCCCACGCTCAGCGCCTGAGGCCTGTACCCCACATGGCAATGAAATTCTACACGAGCTCAATACATCCTCCATGTACACCCCTTACATGATGCAAATGTGCTGTGTATATGCTGTACGGCTATACGTGCCCATTGATTCATCCAAACACCCCACTATCGATGTTCATCCATCATACCATGTACCACAGAAATCAAAAACCAACACATCCATCATTGTGACTTATATGTGCGTACATATCTTACAACTCCACTCGCATATCTTCATAAGTTACAGGTTGCAAGCCATAAATTACGAGTTCCGAGCTATTTTTCGCTCTCTAGGAATAGACCTCAGACGGGGCAACTTCTCGTATCTACTGCTCATATTACATATCTAGGTCGCTTGTTCGTTATGCATATATTTTGTCGGGTACTGTATACAATTGCACTTGGATTATAGGGTTTTAAGCGATTATTTCCTTGTACCCTTGTTGGACACGCAGTGATGATGGGTATCCGGCCGACTAGCTCAGCTGGTTAACTTAGAGCATCGTGCTAGTGTAAACTAGTACGGTATAGTCAATTATCCCTACGTTGGCCATGCGATTTGATTCGGTTATAAGCGTATTCCTACAGCCTCCCGACCCTTTACCGTCCATGCTGGATCCCACTCTGATGTGCATGTAGCCATCCAGCCCGTGCTAGAATGGTAGCGAGTTGGGGAAGTGTTGTTCAGTCCCCACGTTGACCATTGTCATTTCCCCCAAGATCGACAGGGTTTCCTTGTTTTATGATGATCCCTATAAAGTTCTTCCTCTTGTCACCGGTCTCATCTCAAGCCCACTGGAGGTGCTGCGGCCAACTAGCTCAGTTGAGTAAAGAAAGCCTCGTGCTATTGAATTAAAATATCGTATATTACGCGGAGGTCTTGGATTCGGCCCCTACGTATACGTTAGCCACTGCGCTGCGCGGATTGAGCAATATCCATATCTTTTTTAACAGGTTCATCACTGCACAAAAGTTCGTTTTAACCGGACATAATCAGAGCCACACAGTTTCTGAAAGCGGTATATCTCCGCCGATCACCAAAAGGTAAACCATCCAGGCGACCAGGCTGGGGGTACGCTAAATTTAAACTGGGTCCGATGCCGATCGCACGCGATGGTTTGCCTGAGGTCTCAAAGGCTACTCACCGCCGAGCGGTGATGTGTCTTGAACAAAAACCCTTTAATAAGCGGCTACACTGATATCACCGAAGTAGGTTTCAGTCCCAAAAAAAAATAGCGCCTTATCTTACGATGGAACCCCTTGAGACATCATTGGATATTCTTATCCATAACGTCAGACGATGATCTCTGGAGGCGCGGGCGCATCATCAGTGGCCTAACACTACGTATACCTCTACTCGAAGGGTCGGAATCGAAAAAACGGGGTAGTAGCGGTGGTATGCAGAGAAAAAAAAGATATTATAATCAATTCAACATCGATCTAAAACATACAAGTATAGCAATGGTAAATGGAAAGGAAAGGAAGGGGTAAGCTTCGGTACGCAACAGAAAAACGCCGAGTTGAACAAGTCCGTGCCGCAAGTGTCCGTTCCCCGGGAGTATGTATCATCTGGCCGCTGGCCGTGCATGTATGGATCGCAGGCTCAGTACCGGCCGTCGGATGGTGGATAGCCCCTATACCCGCCCTTCTGTCCCTGTGGCGCGTAGAGCTGTTGCCCACTGACGCCACCGACGAGGGACGCGGGTGCGCCGCCGTGGTAGTTGCTCGCGGTGTCTTCCTCAGGATAGTCAACTGCGCCGGGGCCAGCCAGGAGCGGATCCTTGACCTCCCATACTGCGGCCTTGGAGCCGACTGAGAACTCGAGGTCTTCTTTCTGTGTCGAGGGGTCAGCATATTCATGATGATGGGAAAGAAAATAAACGCACAGTGATACTATCCCAATACTTGTACACCATCATGACACTGAGCAGTATGCACAGCGTGAAGAAGAAGAGGCCGTCGATGTAGTGCTTAATGGCGTCGCAAATCGTAATGCTGAACGCAAACAGGAGCACCTGTGCGATGGCGAAGAAGGCAGTACCAAAGACGATGTCGCCGATGGGCCAGCGGTCCTCGAGGGTGCGGAACACAAGCACAAGCTGTGAAATGATATACACGACAGTGCAGATCAGAGGCCAAAGTATGTACATGATCCAAAGTGCGATCGGCTTGCTGTACGAGAACCCGGCAATCTGCTTGAACGTCGCGATCGCGAGGAAGAACTGGAGGCCGAAGATAGCCAGACATGATATACGGAGGAACTGTATGGGAGATGCCCTATTAGTATTCAGTTGGGAGAGAACCTATCATGCCACACACCCAGAGTGAAAGCGGGGTACCGTCTTCCGCAAATTGGAAACCGACGAACCCGTTGATGAGAAGGCAGGTGTATGCGGCTGCAACGAGACCGGCATAGACCGCTGTGAACCACTGGATGATGTCAGCGATTCTGCTGTCAAAAGTTGCCACACTACGGGTACTCACTGGATATACGACGTTAGCGGTGGGTATAATACCGGAGTCAAGGAACATGGCAAGTAACTCTATCACTGCGTATAACCAGAAGAACGTAACGATTTCTTTCCGGCCTGGTCAATACAAATCAATTCAGTTTCAATTTTGGCCATCGCAAATAGTAGTTGAGAAACACATACCAACGGCGGTGTACTTGCTTCTTATGTGGTATATCATAATTGCAGTCATTATTATTGCGACGATATGCACGAAACATGTTGCTGGAGGGAGTCCACTGGAGTTAGCCTGACATCACCAAAATGAATCTGCACTCACAAGGCTGAAAGATCAACGTCCCTCCTATGTCAACATTCCTGCTATAGCAC
Source organism: Myochromella boudieri (assembly GCA_018221655.1). NCBI lineage: Eukaryota > Fungi > Basidiomycota > Agaricomycetes > Agaricales > Lyophyllaceae > Myochromella > Myochromella boudieri. The sequence continues at coordinate 13,362 of JABCKU010008208.1, forward strand.
GTCGGTTCTACGCCCTGATCTGTCCCCACTAGAGGACATATCACTAGTGCAGCTGTCTCGCAAATTGCATTGAAGGATCCAAATTCCACACCCATGCTTGAGGCGGTTTTTCTTCGTTAACCCGTTATAAAAGTAGTGAAAAGGTGTCCAGGTGCAGAGTGTGGGGGCAGATGCCCAGAGAAGGGCCAGCGATTGGCAGAGAGGAGGAAAGTGATGGTGGTTTAGAGGAAGGCGTGCACAACGACAGACATGGTCAAAGTTACGTAAGCAGGATTCAACCAGTCGTAACGTTTTGTTCAACTTTGCATGCATGAGCAAATATTCCTTTCGAAATACAGACTCACGACGACCTTTACCTTCTCTAATGCAGCATAAGGAGCGATGTATGCCTCTGGTGCCCATCAATATTCAAGCTGTGACTTGCCAAGGCTACTTGACTTCATGCCTGCGCTCCTTCTTGCTCCTTTTCAACTTAATGAACGATGTGTCTGGACTCTGAAAGAGATGTTACATACATACCTGCCGCTATCGGTCTGATTGTGCTCTTCCTGTCGCACTGAGATACTGTTGAAACTTTGGATCCCTTGCTAAATCTATTCCAGCCAGTGAAGTTAAATTTACCAAATCAACTCAGGACCCTGCTTGTATTGTGCATTAATAAGACACAAGCTTTCAGATGGCCAGATTGCAACCCAGTAACCCTTTTACATGTTCTGGATTTAGGGTGCGTATCGACGCCACTTACTCGGACACGGTAACAGAATTTCCTGAGACTGTTGATGTTTCCATCCTTACTGAAGATCCTTTGTAGATTACCTTCCCTTCTCCTAGGGTCAATTTCGCGATGGCTGCGACCATGCCAGCCACTCTGGACTTATCGTCTTCCGACGCCCGGAGCCACACTACGCAAGTTGCTCATCTCCAGTCAGCTTTGACAATCATCTTTGCTTCTTTCGTTAAACGTAGTACTGACAATGGCCGCATAGTGATAACTGCAGTCGGTCCTTCTCTGCTCCGCGTCCACGTTATATTACCACCTTTGCACACGTTTGTCTAGTGGCATGGCAGTCAATTGAGGCTTCTGACGCTCCGATTACTTATCCTGTAGGTCCATTCATAGAGACCATCTGCCAACGCTCAAAAAATACTGATGTCAGACCTGCGTCAGCGCCGGTGTTGGCTCCTCCCATTCACTTTGTCCCATCATCCATGTCCACTCCATATCCACATAGGCTGAATTGTTACGCAACGCAGTTTTTCCATTGGTTTCTATTCTGAATATTCTGGAGGAGCACAAGATCAGAATGTTGAAACTGGTGACATCAACGGTGTGTCATTGTATGGATTGGGCATATACAACCAGGCACTCTAAAAATGCTCCAGGCTATCTCCAGGTCATTGCTCAGCATGCCGCGATGGATCTCAGGCAGAACAAAGGCCGCCTTCCCTGGCTTCTCTAACGTGTGACAGAATGGCACTCTTAGTGAACTCCCACTTCTGGGCAAGGGCACGAATACTCTATCCTGTGGGAGCCGAGCCGTCCGGGCGCCGAATACACTTGGTCCAGAATCCATAGCTTCAGCTATACCGTCCCCCATATCTCCGGGAAGGATCCGTTCGCATCTCTGCGGCCGAACGTCGAATTACCTCGGAGTACTATCAAAATGCTATACCAATAATTATCTTTGCGTCTAACCTCGGATGGCAACTTTACGAACCTCATGGCGTTCTCTCAATGCTATGGACCGCAATTGGCATCCGCTCAGTGGCGGGCGAGTATAAGCCACTTAATCGACACCCTTCCAGGCCGCATCCTGTGCTCCATCTGTAACTAAGTGGAACACATGATAGTCCGGCTTTAGTAGGACCTGTTACAAAAAACCAATGCAACTCCAATATACCTTCAATGGTCCATTCTACCACGCCCTTTGGGATGTCTACAACTCTATCGGAAGGCCCTAGATGACGCGGTGGCAATAGTGGAGCTGTCGGACCCTCCGGACCATATACGCGAACTAGAATTCTCTCTAACTATCACTCCAACATTTCTGGTACCGAAAACCGAAATTCCCAAAATTTTTCACAAAACTCTTACAGCGAAGGGTCGCGCATACTTCGGGATACGCAGTGTCCACGTAGCGTGGGTGTTGTGGAGTTGGTGTACATTTTATGGTAGACTCTCTGTGCAGACTGACCAATGCGACAAGTCCGACTCGGGTGCCATCCTTTCCTTTGAGCTGTCATGGTACGACGTCCACCCCGAGTAGGTCGGTCCACAAGGAACGTTCTTTCAATACGAGGGTCGCACCTTTCCCTATGTTCTCGTGATGATCTGTCTTGTCTTTACATGCCTGCATAGAACTTCGTTCCACTGTAGAGGCGTCCCCTTGGACGACGGGCGGTACATATTAGAAGAGAGCTGTTAAACATCACACACGTATCACCAAGCATCAATAGGATATGATCCTGGTGACTGATCTTGAGGCGTACGTCAGGATATCATTATTCCATTAGCACACTGGCAGACTTAGGTTGTTGTGATTGATGTTTTCAAATCAGATGGAAGTAGACTACGGAGCTATAATTCCTTGTAAAATGATATCGATAACATTTTTTTTACCCCACCCCGCTACGGACCGTCTACTCCCTAGCTATCACAATGCACCAGGGAAGAAGCACGATAAGTTCGGACCATGCCAAAGACCTATGGTCAGTATAGGGAATGGAAGAGGTGTCAGTTTCTATTAGCCTGAACGCCAATCACTTCTTGTCATAAACCAAGACGTATGCACATACTTAGACTCTACAAAGGGTCTGTACATATTTACAGTTTCGGTTTACCGCACAATAGCGGTTTGCCCCTCTAGAACCTCCAATGGATGGTGCTATCTGATAATATTTGTATAAATCTCCCACTTATTTCCAATGGGTATAGCTTTTTACAGGATCGCTGTTGCGGCCATCGTGAAAATTGCTGATGCCTTCATTTGCGGACATGAGCTATCGGGGAGTTGACTCATAGAAACGTATGCCGTTACTAGTTGTGCCCTAAACAGCCCATCACTGGACGGAGGAAGGACAATAATTGAGAAGCTGTGGTAATCCGTCTGCCCAGTCCGATGTCCAGATGTCACGGAGCCTGAGCTACTATCTGTTGCAACTATGAGGTGGTAGCCGATTTGTGGCATGGAGACTCCCTCCGCCAACATAGAGTCCTAGAGAGCATGTTACAGAGCTCACCGATTTACCACTTGGCACTATCGCAACAAGGCGTATAAACCCTTTTAAGATGTCTCATCCGTGCTCAAGCTAAGGTGCATCTTCGTACTAGCTTGAAAATAATCGTTTGTTGCGAGAGTTTCGTCGTTAGTAACTGATCAACCCTGTCTGATGAGGTGTTGAATTGATTCTGTATAGAATGTATTGGGCATCCCATGATAACCGAGCCTCGAGGATAGATTCCAATCGTCTGTCCAAAGAGAAACGACGGAGACCTTTCAACCAACCAGGAGTATCATAAGCAGATGCAAACCGAGTTGAAGAACGGAGTCAAGCGGTTATTGATCCGCTGCCAGCATGGTCAAACTGGGTCAAGCGTCCGAATCGGACAATTAAAACGAACCTGTCGCCAATGAATGGGGTTCGCGTAACCTTGACGAGGGTGGATCGTAGCATGAGGTTGGTTTGGACGTTGCGACGTTTTGGGACTCGCTTGGGTGTTTACAATCCAGTGCCGTATCAAACAACCGCTTTGGGGTGCCTTGGACGAGATCTCAGAGCATGCAAGTCCACCTTATCATGACGTGTATTGGGCGAACCTGCACCGTACCAAATTGTCGAATGATGCCAAAGGGCTCTGAATTCGAATCAGTGATATCCAGCCACAAAACCTAAACGATGATCATGAAGTCACCGTGAGTGCACTCATGGGTTCTGCCGGACACGAGGCGGCTGAATCCAGTATTGTCCAAGTATCCCTGGAGGCGCAATTCCACGACAGGATTATTCTCGAATGAGAAGAACCCTGAAGAACCAAAGCGTTATTGCACAAGAAAGGGTAACCCCTTGTGCCTGGCTGGTCAGCGACACAAGGTGCATCCTCAAAAAGGCGAAATGGCGGTCGGAGCCTATCGGATCAAAGGACCCTTCGCCGCTCAACCAGTCCCAAATCCACAAGAGGACTCTATTCCGAAAATTGTTCACCGCCGGCATTATTCGTTGACTGAATAATACCAGTTTCCCAAGGTAGGGCCGTATGTGAAGTGTGAACATCCGCGACGACTATTCTGTTGAACACAAATTTATAAGTTGACATCGCAATGCAATTATACGCGGGATAGTTGATTGACCTTAACTGTATGGTGCCCTATGTACAATTTTTTGAGTTACCTGTTGTGTGGGTGGAATACATACATCCCAAAAGAAAATGTCGCGATCCTGAGGTAAACAACGTGTTCACCGCTTTCCTTCCCATTGAGCCGGTGGCCACAGGCCTTGATGAAATCGTGTTGTTGCACCAAAATGTGTTGAAGGTGACACGGTCAAATTTCCTTTGTCTCTAGCTCAGATGCCGAGATGCCTACATGCTCAACCGCATTCAGCCCGGTCGTCCCAGCATCATTAGACTCCAGAGTCGCACCGCATCAAGATGTTTATATCGATACGGATGCATCATGAGGTGGTAGATGAGGTGACCTAAATAGATGATGTTCTTTGACCGAGTTCCAGATCCCATAGTGCTGCGCACTGTCGAACAGTGGTCCCAGATTTCGAAGAAGCGCACACAGGTATCTTAGCAGTTACGTAAACCCCATCATGGACTTGCTGTCCATTGTCGACCTGTTCCAGGTTAAGAGGTAGACATTTGCACGACAGCATTGAAGGCCAATTCCGGGCGTGTACTGTAAGTGATGTGTACACGGGTGAGGTGGTCTTCACATGCCTTCGCCGAGATGCTTGAAAGGCAGAGCCGGGTCAAAGCCGGCCCATCACCTCTTGGATCTGGCGAAAGTATGGTGAGGAGAACCTTGACGACAAGTGCCAACGACGTTTAGCCGCCATCTAAATCGGAGCTCTAAGCGACGAGCGTCCTCCACATGCGAGTTTTGGAATGGAGTGAGCTTCGTTGGGTCTCAGCAACCCTGACGGCCCAAGGAATTGCCATTTCCACTTGGTTTCGACGATAAATTGCCTACAGAACACTACGGAGGCTCTGCCAGAAACGCCGGCCAGCGCCATTGGGCCATCTGTTTGGTGTTGTGCGCCACCGCCCTTCTGCGATGAAGATAGAGCGCTAAGTGTTATAATAGGGATTTAATGTTAATTTTAGGCATGATTGTTTATTTGATATTAGTCCGAGAAAAAAAACTCCGTATTAGTACATAAAAACTCTGGATTCCGTCGGTACTCGGAACTTGTCATATAAAGATAGATTTGGAGATTTACTTAAACGTGCCAAGATTGGGACCAGATCCGGGAGATCTAAGGTTAATCAAGAGTCACGTCCGCGTACGTAAGTAATGACAAATTACCTAAATCTGATTATAACTCCGTGGGCCTGTGTGGCGGTGAAAGGCTTGTCCGTTGCACGCGTTGGCTCTGACGTTGGTTCTTCTGACCTCTCCGAGCATATCACATTCGTGTCCGATCCTTACGCCTGGCATTTACTGGCAGAAGGGAATTTCGCCTAGTGCGGGCCTGTGTAACGGAAGCTCCCATACCGAGACAATCGTTCACTTCCTGTGTTGACTGCTTCGGGCTTTGTGAAAACTCTTGCTGGGGTCATTCTGGCTACCACGGCATCTACCGTTCCTTGGAAGGTTCAACGCCGTGTGCTCGTCCTGTGAAGTATTGCCGCCCATATCGACCCTAATATGAATCAATACGACTTCTTACAGACGTAGCATCATGCATCATCATCACGTATCTGGCTTGGAGTATCTACAGCGGCGGATTTTCATCTGAGGAACAGCTCCAAAGTCCTTACCTGAACCCCCGTTCGTATCATCGTGCGTAGGCGAGTAATCATCGACCCCAAACTGAATGGGAGACTGAGCTTTCGGAGCTTAACTTAGACTGGTAGTCCGTCTTCTACGTTATCGTGGTCTGGTACGTGATGATGTGAAACCCTGCCCGTGGCGTACAAGTTGATGTAGAGACGTGACATTGCGAGACTGGCGGCACAAGCTGAACTCGCGGACGCTTTTAGGTATCGCGCAATGCCATATGAAACGTTATATGAGATGTCTTTCAGAACTTCACGTAAGTGCACAACCTAGAATCAGATCTTTCTCTTAAATTTTTTCTATGTAGCGGACGCGAACCGCTATTCAAGTGATGTCAGGAAATAGATTTGATAGATAGTCGATCAAGTTGAAGATTATATTCATAAGCAAAGTGGGTCATGTTTATTCCTGTGAACTCAACACTGTGTCGATGTTCTTGAATCACCGGCGCCGTAGGATGATGCATCCCTGCGTATGGGAAATGCCTAATACCATCAATTGGGGATCTGCGAATGGACGTTTGTTCTGGCCTAAAAAGCACACAGATTGAGTAGATGTGAGACGACAGTTCTGGGTAAATGGTGTTGAACAACTACTGATTCGATTAGGTTCCAGAAGGTGCTGTGGTATAGGAAATTAGTGAGACGGGATAACGTTTCACAGCCTACGGGCGGACATGTGCAGCCAAAAGGGGTGAGCCGCCGCTTGATCGCCTCGGACGACCAGAAAATGGTCTGAGACTTGGCCGAGACGGTGAGTATCATACGGGGGAGAACATCGAGGCATCGGGTCGCGAGACGCATGTGAGTGAAACGCCACGAAAAATGCTTAGATGGCCCGGTGAGAGGCACGTTTGTTGGGACGAGTATGGTGACGAGAAAGGACTGTGTGTGGAGAAATGGCAACAATATGCCAAAGTTGGAGATCAGTTGAAGCGAAGAAAGGACGGAAAAGGGAGCGGGATGTTGCGAAAAGTATCCGAAAGGATATGTGAAAGGAGCTCACGTGGTGGATAAGTCTAAATGGGGTGGGAGGTTAAGGGTAAGGCTATGGGGAGTCCCCGGGGAATCCCCTCAGCCGGGAATGCCGAGGGCCCAAAAGGGCAGATCTAATGGTTTTTGCAAAGCGAAAAAAAAAAAAATTGAGATCTGCAAAGTCGGATTCTTGGAGTTGGCACCCTTGTTCCAACCCTTGGTGGACCATCGCGGGTCATCGACCATTTCCCCTATTTGTCTCTAAGCGGAAATGCAGCCACGTCCACAAATTTACTACGACTCCGAGCCCGTACAAACGCGTTCCGTTTTAAATATGTCCGCCCAGATCTGTTCTTACTTTCTTATTCCTCCGCAATGGCCATTTATACGCCTCCCTCCCTTCCTCGTACGCCCTCCGCGTATCCCATGAACGCCACTCTCCCCTCTCTCCCCACCGAGCTTCTTACTTTCTCATTATGGCGTCAAAATTCAAAGCAAGCTGCACCACTACTAACTCCTCCAATGACCTCCACCTTTGAGTCAAGACGGACTTTCCAGCCGCAACAGAAGGTACAGATGTCGCTACCACCCATTGCACATCTCGAACGTCAGCTAGCAGCACGGGCTCCATGTGCGTCACCCCCCTTTTTTGTCTTGACTCTGAATGTCTGACATGGCTTTAACAGTGACTCCACCTGAGGACGTGTTTCCTGCACGCTACTCGCCGTCGCGGCCTCCTTCACGTCTTCCGCCACTTCACGACGAGGCTATTGAGCAGGAGTTCTGCCAACCTAAGAGTGATGCCCTTGTAGATTGGCTAGACATATCACGGACGCGTCCAGCACACTTCATTGCCGAAAAGACTTGCGAGATGATTTGTTACCTCTGGTTCGCCACCTCAGCTCCTGAGCAGTCTTACCCTACCCCTACTAGTTCTCCACCCTTTTCCTCACGGCCTAATCCCTCGACAACCACTCTTCAACTCGTCGCCACCCCAACCTTTGTACAATTTATGCAGAAACTCCTAGAGACCACTCAGGTGTCTCAGTCCGTCATTGTACTTTCGCTACATTACATTTATCGCCTCAAAGACCGTAATCGCTTTACTCCTGCCCAACCCGGCAGTGAATTCCGGATAGCTGTAGCTGGCTTAATGATGGCTAATAAATTTCTCGACGAGTATGCCTCCTTTTCTTTCCATCGCGACTTGTGGGCTCAAGGATTTTTTTTTAGTAATACTTACACCAACAAAACATGGTCTGAGGTTTCTGGCATCGATCTCGCCGAGATCAACCGGATGGAGCGGGAGTTTCTCATGGGTGTGGACTTTAATCTCTACGTCGACAAGTCGACGTACGAGTCGTGGATGAACTTACTGAAAGGTTTGGTCATGGCGAAGGAACGGGATAGCCGTCACTTCCGAAAATCGCGTGGGCTGGTACGCTCATCAAAACTTGCCCACCCGCACGCGTCTACTGGACCGGTTTCGCGCACTTACACGTCGTCTTCCAAGTATCGCGCCCAGTCACATAGGGCGCGTTCGACGTCACCTAACCAGACTCGCCGAACTACAGCGTATCCGGTAGTTTCTCACGCACCTTCGGCCATTCCCGAGCCATCTTCACCAACACCACGGTCTGGCTCAAAGCGTTCAGCAGCTGCAGCATTCTCGCCTTCCAGTGCTGCCTTCTCACAACTGCCGACAAAGCGGCCTGTGGCTATCACCCTGCAGATTCCTGAGTACACGCCTACTAATAGCGCACCTCATTCCCACTCCCCGCTCGAGGGTCTCCAGTCATTTGCAACTATGTCCCTTGCTTCGCCGCACACCCGACAACCTACGCAGACAGCTCAGCAGCCGTCACAGTCACAGTGGTCTTCTGCCCAGCGGCAAGTGCCAGAAACGCTCGTCGCACCTTATTTGCTCAATGAAGAGCGGCGGACGGCAGTTCCCCAGGTACGATACCCCATAAACTCTAACGTGTGGAATGTTATTAACCCCCGAACTAGAATCTGTACTTCTACACACTGGCCTGTTCGCCGATGGACAAGGAGGAGGAAAGTCGATCACGTAAAGCTAGACTTCGGTATCACCAGCCTCCACCCCCTTCTACCGCGCCATATTACCACCCCTTGCCCTCCATCCCTGTGGTGCAATCTGCGTCCACTAGCCCTCACGATCATCACATGAACGTCACGTCTTCATACACCCTGCCCCACTTCCATGACACTCAATGGTCACGGCCGCCAATACCTAAGTCTAATTCTAATTCGTCATCACCATTCGAGTACCTGCCTCCCCCTCTCACATCTTCTGCTGTGCCATCTGCACGGTACGTGCACCACCACCACGTCGCGAACGAGAGCCCTGTTCCATCGGCACCATTTGCGAACGCAGGTCCACCAGGCGTGCAGTTCTATCCCACCCCTATTCAAAATGCAATGGCTTATCCGCCTAATTGGTCCAGAGGACGACGTTATTGACGAACGACTTCCATCCCCATCTCCACTTACACTATGTTATTATTATCAACTCTTGCCGCTCATATACGCCTGGCTTCGCAAATATTATGACTTCCCCAGCCACGATCTTGCAACATATGTCTTCTTTTTGTGCACGCATTACATACATCCATACATTTCCAATTTCGCAGACACACATTCACATTGACACTTCATCATTTATTTCTCCTTGCAAGCTTGGACTGAATTTTAAACTTACAATGTAGTAGTCGTTTTCTCGCACACATCATAGCAATTATCAGCATCATCATCACATCAATCCCCCTACCCCTCATCACGCCAGCATTTGATATACAGTCTTTATTTCCATGATCATCTCCTCAGCATTATATTTTTTTCGAATTCGATCGCACATGGGCAGTGGGCACCGCACCACGCTTATAGTTATTGTTACATATATGGAATCATAATGACCATGTTGACCTGCGTTCACCCCTTTCTGTCTGTCTGAATCAGAGTTGTGAAAGATCCTTACTCATAATACGCATATCCAATGAGCCGATATCGGTTTTCTAAGCCTGTACTGATTTTCCTATGATAACCAGACATAACCGCAGTATGTTTGCACCGCCCTGTTCACACCCAACCATCATGGAGACGGAATTGGGGGATAAAAACTTTGCCTCTACGCTACGTGCTCGGCGTCGCCAGAATAACTCTGCCCGTTCCACGCGCGCACGACTCGGATATCGATCGCGTGGGGTCGCGCCCTCAGTAACTGAAGTTGACGTGCGTTGCGTAGGCTTCGGCTGTCCTTCCACCCCGAACTCACCGCTGTCGTTGCTGTACCTGCGTAATCACTTCTATATGTTATGGGTATCATAAGATGGCATGCGCACATGTGTTACCACAAACCAAGCCATCATCTGGCTGTAGCACTGGCAGTTTATCTCCCACTCACTCACTCAGGCACGTGCCCGGATCTGTCAAGTTGCCGGGTTTCTCGCACTTGTGGGTTGATGAGATGGCGCACTACCAACCAGGTTCACTGCGGCCACAGATGTCCCTGCAACTATGGGAGGCGGTATAATTGATGGATGGGCAGGAAACGTTACTACTATTTTGGTACATTCTGATTCCTTTGTGGATCGTGATTACTATGTTGGCTGAGAGGAGATTCGGCATGCATTAAAAATTTATTTAGTACCGCATCAACCTGTAACACGGGTGCGGTTCCTGGTCTCGATGGATGGGGGCGGGTTTCTGTTGTGTGGGCGGTGGCCAGTATATGTTTTTCGTATATCAGCGATGAGATGGAATTTCTATCGTGCCTCAAGGGGCGTCAAAGGGTTACTAGTCATCGCCAATTGCAACAGTGGCCATAGATCTAAATATCATCAGCCATCATCAGTGTATCATCACCCGAGGCTTTACCTTCATGATGCGCCTGCGGCTCCGTCTCAAATCAAATAAATCACTCTTGGGGTTAAATTCCAACCCACTTATTCCCTCCCTTTGTAACATGTTCGCATGTTCAGATGCACGGGAACAACTGATATATCGCAGTGGGAGAGAGATGTACATATTTGATTATAGGATAGCCCACGTCAGAGAGTACCCGATATCCTTGGTCAATGGAATGGTCAACAAGTCAGGGCTGAAATAACCTGCGATATATGTATCACAGGAATAATGGATCTTGGACCTGCACCCCCATCAATGGTGTCTTCCAAAATGGTGCACATGGAGCCGGTAATATATAGAAACGGAGAGCGGACCTGGCCATAGTGAATCAAAATATATTTGCGTCGAGCTGTGTTGCGCTGCTGAGACGTTAAAGGTTCACCGCAGTCGTATGGGATCAATAAAAGGCTGCACGACATGTCGGATGCCACGCCATTCAACCTCAACGCAACCTTCCGTTTGTCATACTAGAGGACGGGCGTGTGATGATGGAGTAGGCTTTGACGTGATAGAAAATCGAAAAATAAAAATAAAATGTATAACCTGAAAGCATAACCGTCTCCGGAAGCGTCGTGATGCCGTAAACGATACGCATGCAGATACAAAACACATGCCCAGGAGGCCGTGGCGTATGTGGAAATGGCATGTTGTTTTAGAGGAGGCTTGGTTTGTGCGATGTCACTGTGTATTTGATATGGTCTACTAGGCACTCGATGACGGGATATTGCCAGGTCTCGTGGAGCCGGAGTTGGCGGACGCGGCGAGACGCTTTTCCTCGGCGTGCAATTGAGTGATCGCAGTGTCGGTGAATGCCTGTAGAACGTTCGATGCCCACAGTGTCAGCGAAGCTGATCATAGGGGTTAACAGGCCAAGTAATAATCTGACCTGGGTGAACAGATAGCCGGCAAAGACAGCGCTCACTGAGGGGTCACGGGTGAAAATGGAGAAATAGCGGGTCAAGGGAGATACATGGTTTTGACAAGTGAGTTTCTAGTTGCAAATGGAAAAGATAAACCCTATTGCTTACGAGCACCACAAAGAAATGTCTTGTTTCTGTTGAAATGAAAGAACTTCTGACCTAGAACAGCTGACAAAAAAAAAGGATGATTGTGATTCGCCCTATCTCTGTTACGGGATTATGCTCGCCTGATGCTAGCCCTGATGTTAGTCCTGCAAATATGCCCTCTTTTTTTGCTTCCTGTGGCGACATGAGCAATCGTGATCCAACTGTGCCAGATGGAGAGGGAAGCTAACCTTGATTACTTTGGCTAATGCATCAGGGGGTAGTTGCTCTGTTCGCCCGATTGCTTGGTCGGGGGTGTTCGTAGATGCCATAGAATTGAGACTGGTCGTGGATCGAAGAACCGTATTACGCGTTTGAAAACCGAGGTGACGGTCCCCCAACAACATCACGTGTGCGGCGCGTGGAGTCACACCGTGACTACAATACTGGCTTGAAAGGCCGTTCCCACCACCACCGACAAAGTCGCGTTCGCTTTCAATTCACTATTCCTGGTTACTCCAGGCCCACGTATCATTAATGTCCGGGAGCAAGAAAAAATCTACACAAAGTTTACAGCAGATCCACGATTCAATCAAGGGTGCGAACTGCCTTCCACCCCATTTTATATGCTTTATCAAGTTCTCGTCATGGTTGACCCAGGAATTCTCTTGACAACAAAGTCTCAATTGGATGATCCAACACTTCCGATTCGGCCATCTCTCACGGATGAACTCCATCAGATTGCTTCCCTGGCAGAGGCATTCTCAGAACAGCGCCCTAAGTCGAACAACAAGAGTTGGGTTCATCTCGCTGACAGCCTGGACCAAGAAGGTTGGTTCCCGCTCATCTTCCCTGTGGCTTGTCAAGGAACAGACCATATCACTACTCTATAGGTGTTAATCTATGGAATATATCTGGCCTGATACGCAAAACTCCTGAAGACGACGATGGGCGAACGTTAGTTGCGGCGCGTAGGTTCCCGGTCTCAGAGTTTGATTGTCCCGTGGGTTTAACGGTTACGGATTATCTACCAGTCAGATATGCTGCATTTCGCCTCGTTGAAGGAGGTCGGGAAGCTAAGCCGGGGATAGAAAGTTCGTTTATCGAACTCTTCGATGTCCCCAGTTTATGTGTTTCCCGTGGGCTGACCTCGCCCTCGTAAGGCTTGCTGCACATTCTCCAATTGGCGAGCAAAACTGGAGCTACCCTTTCTGGTATTATGACATCTCATCATTCGACCGCAGAATGTGATTGTTTTTCCCATCAGAAGCCGGAAAGCACGATGTGGCAGGGAGGGTTTTGACCAGTGCAGCCAAGGTTTGTCATTGATGTCCAGAAATATGAACTCCACTAACTCGCTGTAGTATGAAGAAGTGTTAAGGAACACCGACGATCCGGATGGCACTCATCGAAATGCTATAGCATGTGGTGTTGTGGTCTATTTCTCCAGCCGGATGGAAGCAGTGCGTACCTTGGTTTAATACTCGCACGCTATTCTGTAATGATAATTCCTAGGCATGGCAAGAGAAGAATTATACAGTGGCTGACTTCATGTCACAAAAGATAACGGGTGAGTCAGGCTTCCCTCTGGTTCGGGCATCAGGAATAATTCATCACGTGTGTTCAGACGACGATCAACGCCTCGCCCTACTACCCCCTCACCTGGTAAGCGTTCTACTTATAGAACCATCTTCACAAAATTGTTTGCAGGGTCTAACCCAAATATAGCGTCACCTTTTGGCATCCAAATTCCACCGGATTGGTAAATCGGCTCTCGAAGGACTTGATGCCAGTAAACCTACCGATGCGGTTACCTGGCTCCAAAAGGCGTTTGCACTGGCAGACCCGCTGGAGAACAATGTGTCACTCGGCGTTGCGGAGTTGAAAGTAGGTGTTTACTTAAGCTTTTTCGCCGACACTAATCCCGTTAACCATGGATATCAGATATCTATCTTGCAGGCGCTAGGTTAGTTTTTGTCTAATAGTTCACTGTGCAACATCACTCATTTTAAATTACAGCTAGGGCATATTTCGTTGCTGGATCATATGATAGGGCAGAAGCTACTCTCGAAGAGCTCATACCATCCATAGACGCATCCCCTGATCATGTAAGATCATTTAGATTGACAACTCTCCAATTCAACATCTACTGTTTTCATTTAGGCAAGTTCCGGGTATCGTGAGCTTCGATGGCTAAGACTGGCTACCCTTAAACGAAGAACAGCGGGAGATACAGCCCTACTTGATGGTTTGTCGTGTTAGTCCATTCATTTCGACTTCATTGAACCAAATGCGGCGTTTTCAATCTACCCAGCTTTCAAGTCAATAATTGATCATATGGAATGTTCAGAAACGAATTTCACAGAGTAAGTTTTTCGCATACGTGATTGTTTCGACATGACTTTAACGCCACCCTTCTTTCAGTATCCTTCAGGACCTAAGAACACTTCACACTCACCAGTACGTAATTCGGTCCACCCAAATCGTGCAGCAATACATATAAAGGCATTTAAGCGCCCTTGTAACGGCTGTCCATCAGCACTGCTTACAAAAAACTTTACCACCTCATGGATCCGGACAGGACTTTATTGACCGCCTCCTTCTCTCTTTGATCTTTCATTGTGCGAAAGACGAAGATCACGAGCGGGCTTTGAAGACCATCGATACACTGTTTACATGTACGTTCATACAAAACTACCTGCTACCTGTCGCTGTCTTTCTTACCGCATTGAGTAAACTCCAGCCTTGTGTCAAGCTGAGGTTGAACTAGAGACGGTTCCCACAGCAGCATGTCTTACTGTACATTCCATCGTTTGCTCTTCAACAAGTACCGATTCTTATACTTGGTAAACCAGCTCCTTTGGCAATATGGGGATCGTCAATACCACGCCAAGAAGTGGTTAGAGGCTGCTGACTGGTTTCTCGCTGGTAGTCACAACCTTTTCAGGACCAACGGTCCTACGGCAAGTGCGAAGTGTTTCCGCAAAGCTGCGTTGTGTTATATCGAGCAGCGGGAATATGCGCGTGCCTCCACGGTGATCCGCCGCTGTCCCGCCAATGAGGCAAAGACTCATTATGTCATGTTTCTCATCGCGGTCTATCAAGGTAAGTTGAAACTTCCTCATACCCGAAACGGTCAAACACACGTGGATATCGTGAGCTGACAATGTCGACACTGCCCATTATAGGTTTAGAAGATGAAGGTTCGAATATCTTAAATAGGTTGCACGAATGTCCGCAGCAAACACTGACGCGCACGCCACTTGTAACAGCAATCAGGGCAGTACGAGATATGCAGCAAGCTCCTGATTTCGACAGGAGCATGTTACTTCTTGCCACCCAGATCTCACACCAATCGGAGATGAGAGGGATTCTTCTCTCGGTGCTCGAAGCCCTTCTAAAGACCCTGAAACTCAACAACAGTGGTGAGACGGCCGTCGAAGCTATGACACTGATTCGTTGTATCATTAGGCTTGCTTTGGGTTTGTTAACTGAGCCCACAGCCAACAGGTTGGTCAGGTACCACCATATTTACCGCCGGATCTTCTCAATATTGTTTCCGCATATTTCCAGGACGACTCTGATTGACACCGTGGTGAAGCATTTCCAAACTGGTGTGTGCTTGAAGGTTTGAAGGTTCTCACATTGTGACACATATGCAACCCATAGCCAGGATACTTACGGAAGCAGCGTCCGCCCAAAAAGCGATGCCTTTGATAACCAAAGATGTCTCGTGGTTATGGAGAACTGCATACAACTGTGCTGTCCAAGGATGCTCCGAGTGGGAGCATTGCGAGCAGCGAATCGCAGACTTGTTTGATGTTGCGAAAGACGTTAGTTTTCGTACTTGTGCCAAATATGCCGCTATTTATTCCCTCGTTTTAACAGTTACTAGAGGCTCTCTGTCAGGCATCTCCGGTTGACTTAGAACCCGAATTATATTCGTATCTTGTCAACGCGAACTTCTCCGCGGTGTCTGGACATGGTAGCATGCTTACTCACCTACCACGCGCACTGAAACAAGTGTACTGACGAAGTTGTTCCATCTAGTATTCACCCTTCGTGGAAGCATTCCAACAGGCGGCAAGATCGATGTGCGAACCCTTTCCTAATCATATATATCTACCGTCTATGATAGTTGACTTACGCCGAACTCCGTTTAGGCGGCACAATTATCATCCATACTCTTGGAAATTGCAGCTTGCAAAACGCGGATTAACACCATCGTGGAGGAGGGGAAAATACGGAAAGACGATGATGCTCTTCGCGTGCAATATTTTATCCACACATTATATATTTTTGAAGCGGAGTTTTTATCCTGTGCGAAGAATTGGGACCAAATGGCTGTGTTAGTGCAGGTAAGTTTGCGTCCTCGTGGTCCCCTGCCAGTTCTCTGATTTGTACATAATGCAGGAAGTAACCCATTCGGGGTCACTAGCACTCGGCACTTACGAAGCTGTGGCTGACGTACTGGTTTGTCCGCCAAATAACGTTCATTGATTGATCGCATGTGACTTGTTGTGTGCAATAGTGGGTAGAAAAAGATTGCCCGATCAATGGTATGTTACAATTTTCTTTATGAACCAACTTCGAAACCTGCCATCGACAGCACATCATCGCATCCGTTCATCATGGCTCACACGTATTCATCTTCCCCCTTTAGTTCTATATGGATGCCTAGAGGTTTATATCAGTGTCCTCCCTATCGCTTTAGGCATGCACGATCCTGATGCTGGGCTCCCGTCTGCTAATATTTAGGCGCTTCTCCGTGCGAGTCTGGATCACAATCACCTTTCGGTGGAGAAATTTTCAAGGTGGTTGAGAGCAATATGTACGATCCTCCTCGCACGCAACTCCCCCGAGGACCGGGTCAAGGCCATCGGTTATGTTGAGCAAGCACTCACTGTCATCAAGGACAGCCATGACAATGACCAGGTTCGGATAATTTACCACTTCGGTGTCCCCACTCACTAGCGCTTTGACTTTGATCGAATCTTATCATGTGTTTGTGACGGTTCTGCTCAGCCGTATCCCATGGATGAACGACAATGGCTTTTAGCAACGTCCTACAATACCGGTGCTGAATGCCTTCAGTCCGTTCATCTTATGAATTTGCAAATAGTCATCCGCTAAAACTCATTGGGCTATTCTGTTCCAAACAGCGGTTCTATGCTGGACGAGGCTAAGCGATGGTTCGAAGCTTCGACTGTTATCTGCAGATTCGTCCCAGGCGGAAAAGATCGTGCTGAGAAGGTACGTCCTAATGAGGTATCCTTGGAGAGTTACTCACTCCTGTGCGTACTTGTGTTTATAGATTTCCGAAACGTACACGCACCTCCTTGGACGCTACGCTCCCAAGTAAATGGGCCGCACTGTTTATTCGTGACTTTGCTGCCGATCAAAGCGTGTTCGCAATTTTCCTTGAGGAGTTTTCCGTTAATCTGTTGACTCACTTGATTCAACGGTGCTTCCATATTTCGTTTAGGTGTTCCCCGAAAGCAGATCTTCTCCTTGTGCCACATTCACTTCGCTTGTTTTTGCCGTCGTTTGGTTACCTACCGCTTGCTTGCTCTTTGTCAGCGATGCCCAAACCAAACTAACTTGGACACGACGCTTGTAGCCTATCATGTCACAATCTCCGCTGTTGAACCGCGTCTGATCCCTTCTTCTGTCAAAAACATGCTCACCTATCCGTTTTCATTATGTATCCCAATCGATTGCACGTTGTTCGCTTTAGTGTGGATTTGTTTGTCCTTTCAACTGTCCCATGAATGTATGAATGTTTAGTTGATTGATGTCACTCCGAGCCAACCTAGATGCCCGTACGTCCGCCCTTGACAAGTGTGCAAAATACACATCGGGATCTGTTCCTTGAGCGAGTATTGTCTATCACATTTTATACGGCCTTGCCGAGAATGCAACAGAATATGTTTAGAGCAAAAGAACATTCTTTTAGACTGACAGATGCCAGTGGAATCAGGGTATCTAGCCTACAGTAGGGTTCCACCCCAAAATCCAACAACTTCCCTGCAGACGCGTACGGTGTGGTAACGAACGCCCCCTCGTGTCTTGTGCTCCTAAAAGTACAATGCTATTCAAGCTCAGGAGTCGATGAAATCTGGCCAGGGCAAAAAATACCTCCGGTTGCCCCTGACTCACACCAGTGCTATCAGCTGTATGAGTGGCCGTTACCTAAGTCAAAGAGTACAGAAGATTGCAATCCTACTAGACATCCTTGTGTTTCTGATGCTAGCTCGTGTATTCTACGGATCTATGAATGCTTACCATTCTCCATCTCGCGCACATCGGTCCGTGCCACGAGGGTCGGACAGCGAGAAAGCTCATTATGAGCGGGAAGTCTTGGGTTTTTCCGAAGAGGTGACTGTCAACATTTTCATCGGGTCAATAGGCTAGTATTTTTCACATGCAACCTTTGCTGCGCACCTCATCTTCTCATATCTAGGCACGCAGTGCAGTGTCCGCAACACAGTTCAAGGCTCGTGTTCTCTGCAGTCGTACTTCGTATTGACATCTGATGGGTTCGGTGGTCACTCGGAGAAGAATATTCTACATATTTTCCTTTCGATAGACGTCTTTGTTGACCCTTTAGCATATAATGACCGAAGGGCTTTTCTCGTAACAACACAACAGGAGCCATGGATCTCGTTTCGGGTGAGACAGTTGAGGGTCGCCTCGGTGACACTGGTATGCAGGTAGAATCAGTATTTTGAAGTTTTAGAATAGACAACAGCACAGCCAAGAAGAATCCATATTGGAAGAGTAACTGAAGAGACAGCGCCTATCTATCAAATTAAGAAACCTGCAGCAATGGGAGACTGAATGGAGGATGAGTAACGGTTCAGCGACATGACGGGGCTTGACTAACGATATAACGCAATAAAGACCCTTGGATGGACATGTGAGTGCAGGATGCAATGGATCTGGAGGTAGTCTTGGGAGCTAGTATTGTTGCGATGCACCTGTTCCAGCCAACGTTGTGGTCCTTGTCCAAGTCGTAGTGAGAAACTTCGAGTACAGTTGGCGAAGGCAAGTCTCCAAGTTTTGAACACCTCGTTATTAGTGTCAAGTTTATGCATAAGCTGAACAAAGATATAGTTTTGGAATGGACGATGTACTTCTCCAATCGTTAGATATGTTTTCGATGACTGCAAGATAACTGTGCCCACATGTCGAAGTTGTGATAACTGGGATATCAACGGAAACATGCTCGCCCCAGTGTAACTCGGAGCTGAGTAAAAGGGCCCATTATGAAACTACCCCTCCTCAAACTCTGGTTACACTTTTGAATGATGCATGGTCTCCATCTTCCTATTCTTCGCACTTGGTGAGGCATTTGACTCGATCTCTCCTTCTCCCAGCAATTCAGGAGCCTTCCTCTTACTCGATTCGCCCTTTCCTGCTCCTCATCCGGTTTGAATCACGAAGCAAGCTTGATCCTGCCAGTGTTTATATCGGTCGTAGGAATCTCTCCTCGTAGGTCCATCTGCCTCAGTTGTTCACCCACGTCCATGTTTCCCACCTACTCTTGTATAGTCGCTTCCTCATTTTCGTGTTTGCCATTTTCATCTTCGTTATCTCTCCCCTCATCCTCCTTCAACCGTATCCTCTTCACTTCCGTGTCCGTCAATCCAGGCCATGCTGCCCTCTTTTCCGTTTCATATCCCACCAATCCGACATACCTCTTCCCCAACATGTTCCGCCCTTGTCGCCCCCGACATCCGCACCCTTCCGTGACATAGCTCCCCACAAACCTATTTCCATTTTCGTCCAGCGCCTCGCTCACCCAAAGAGTTGGTTGCCCTCTAGAGGCATGTAGTCGCCGTCGCCCTCCCACTCCGTACCCATTATACCCCATGTTCCAGCCGCACTAGGCGCGCCAGGAACCAGTCCTCCACAGCATGAAGTATGGTTGTGTGAGTTTGGGGGCTGGGAGTTGAGAGGTACGAGCCCAGCGAAGGTGGCTTCTATGACTTGCTTCTTAAAGGAGCCGATGTCATTTTCAGGCAAGAGGATAGCACCGTGCTTGAGTAGGGGTGTCATCCCGCCGTTAGTCACCATTCAAGAGGGGCTTTACCCCTCTGTCGAGCCAGTCGTTCCCATTCCAGACCCAGCAGTACGTGCCGAAGAAAGTTATGAGGTCTACGGGAGTTTGAGCGCATTTCTGGGAAGTGTTTAGAGTCCATAGATTAGTTGGAGAAGTGGATGAAGGTGACTGGACTGACCATCCTTTCTTTAGCAGTTTATCGAACATGTTTTTGGACGGGAGAGAGAGGTGTTAGGTTTTCGACGTCACATAAGATCTGTGCTTCGTGGAGATAACTCCCCTGTCCCCCGACCCCGCCCGCCACATGTGCGCACGACTCGTCGGCTTTCGTCGGGAGCCCGAGGGTAAAACCTTCTGCCGCATCGATCGCTCCAGTGGCCAGCTGTGTGACTCGGATGGCCTGCGACGGCCACTGCCGGCCACTGCACATGTGTTGATATATCTTCCTTGTTACTCAAGGCCACTCAAGATTCAAGGTTAAGCATCTAGTAGAACATGTTCACATTCTCGAGTTAGTCAAAGCACTATACGGGTATGGATAGGTGTAAAACACTCACACGTTCAAAACCTGGCAACTTTGGGTCTCTATACAAGAGCTCTCGAAGCTTTTGACCGCTAGGCATGAGGCAATTGCTCCACTGCCGCTACCAAGATGGAATTCCGATGCATCACGTTCCTGTTCGGTGGCACCACTCCAAGCTTAGGTAGGAGTTCAATGGGCGCCCTAGCCTAGCAAGACTACAATTTCCGTGCTGGCAGACGAGCAGAGGTATCAACGAGAAGTCCCCCGATGATCATAGAAAGAGCTGTCCATTTGGTCCAGTCTCGACTCTCGACATCCAGCACAAATTACACCATCACATGACAAGGGTACGAAGGCTTCAACGTTGCATTGCCGTTGGACGAGTTCAAACATTCTCAGGCTGTTAGATTCGTAGATACGAGTAACGAATAATAGCACGTCCTCATATATAGATGAAAGACTATACTTGGGCAGGACGATTTACAAAACTAGGTATTTCTACTTAAGCCTTTCATAACGAGGGTCCTAAATCTACAGATTGTACACCTACACCGTACGTGGGCTCCGGCTTAACACCTTAGAGGCGATTGGCACATTATGTTTATATCTGCTCAACATGAGCTACAGCACCCGGAGCGCACGCCTCAGCCTCGGAACCCATTCTTGAAACAAAGTGACATCTTTATCGAGACGAAACTGAAGTCGGATTGTGTGTACCACGGTAAATATTCACATGAGAAGAATTAATTTGAATGGAGGCGCAAGTGGCTTGGGAATTGATTGAGCCTCTGCATACATGCGTACTTTCTACGATCCACGAGAGGCTAGCTTCGCATCACGGAAAGTATTATTGATCACCGACAAATACGCACCACAGTGGATGGTCTGGATGTCCAACGTGATGGTGGCTGGGACGCAGCTACAAATACTTAAATGAACGAACCTAACAGTAATAAGCGTTTTCATTATCAGATATGCACTCATAGAACCTCTAGCCGCGTAGTTGTATCTTTGGTAAGTTTTGGCGCATAGAATTCAGGTGACGCTGTTTTTGGTTGTCCTTACTTCGCTTTGTGGTCCTGGGGCACGTAAACGGTCACATCAACATGTCTGTGGTTCGGGAAAGATCCGTCCAACTTACCTAGAGTATGATTAACTTCCTAAGTAAAAACTTAGTTCAGTACGTTAAACCTGACTCCACCGACAATGCCTACCTACTAAACAAGACCTACCTTAGCTCCTTTAGTCCGGGAGGTAGATATACCCGCCCCTCCGACGACAGTAGGGCGTCGAGAAGAGCCTTGATTCCATTTTGTGCACGAATAGTAGCACCGGGGCAGACCGATGACGGAGCTGAAGTGAGGAATGATGATGTGGGTGAGTCCAAGAGAAAACCATATCTCTCACCTATAAACTAAATACATTCAAAACGTGCCATGATATCCCACCGTCTAAGTTGCAAGTGGGTTAATCTCTCCGAGGGTTATTCGAGATGATGCAGCATGCCTAGTATGAAATACCCCATGAGAACGTCCTGAGATATTACACTAGAAATTTGCGAACCGAAATTATGCAGCACCACTTGAGTACCGCTCGTATCATGGTGCTCATTGTGTTGTTCACAAACCAATACTAGAATGGCAGCACGGTATGGGGAAGGGCGGGGGTGCTGTACTATGGTGTGGTCTGAAAAAATACTTTTACAGATGATAGGCTGTTTATACGATAAAGTCATGTTTGGCCATTTGTTGATTTCAAATCATCAGGCTTTCTCTTACACTGCGATAATGTCTGCAAATATCTCATCGTAGGTCTTTGTCTGTCATTATATCAGGGAGCTGTGGTGACAGCAGTGTGTATAGGCCTGAATTCATGATTACAGGTAACTTGGATCACCTGCGATCTCGCTAGCGTTTTATTCGTCGATCGCTAAATCTACACTAAATGATTAACCACCAGTTCTCAAAGCAACAAATCTACCGTATTCTAAGACCGAAAAACCAGACTGCTGTATCTCTGTGGTTGTAGGGTCTAATACGAAGACCACGCAGAGGGTCAAAGGGGCCAACCCTGAGTGGAACGAGACTCTAACTTTGTAAGTTGATTACTCGTCTAACACCTGGTATGAGGGTTGATAGCCACGCAAGTGCCGCCGCCGCAGGGTCATTGATTTATCTTCGGGTTCTCCATGGTGTGAGGGATCGTATTATTGCGCTTGCGGAAACGGCGGTGAAAGCTGAGCACCTCAAGGATGGGGCCACCGACATCAGTATGTATACGTTATTCAACTAGCTCATGGTTAACCCCCCTGACAATGAGGCTCTCCATATTAGTGGAGATATTGCCACTAGATCTCAAGGTCTCAAAGCTGGGATATCGGCAAGCTCCCAGCCTTTTTCTCTCCTTTTCGGCTGCTCCCGTTTTCAGTGCGTCGACTTTGAAGGAGAGCTTGGCTGCCCAAAAGGCTAGTGCGGCTGCAGGCGCGAGTTCTCAAGCGGAACCGAGCAAAAGTTTCTCCCATGTTCTCAAGTACCTACAACGTTTTGTCGACGTCGTTGGGGTTATTACAGAAGTGAGTTCGTGTGTCATCCACGATGCGTTGCGTACTCATGCGATTTAGCTTCATCCATATGCTAAGGCGGTGGGAGCCCTGCTACGTATGGGGCAAAACGTTGGTGATGCTTCTCTGAAGATAATATCTAACTTTTTACATCATAAAATGCACAGATCCTTCAAGCCCAATATGATCGTAATGCTCGTGTTCGAGAGCTTTGGAAATGTGTTCTTGATACCATCGACTTCATGGAGCAGGCTGAGCCACTTAAGGTGATCGAAGGACTGAACAAGACTATCCAAGCTGTCATGGAGCAACTGCGAGAATGTATTGTATATCTCACCAAGTACGGTGCTCGCTCAGCTCTTGGTAGAGATTCCACTGTATTATTTGGTTCTTGATTTTCATTTCTTTTATAGATACAGTGATGGAAGCAATTTTTCCAGCAGATGTGGATGTCATCCTTACAACATTTACCAATAACTTTACTCAGCTTAAAGTGAACTTTGACCAACATGTCAACATTGATTACTGGAAAACAACACAGCATGTAAGGCAAATGGGTATGTCTTTGTGCTTGATAATAGTACTGCTTTTCAAATAAAATTTTCTAGTTGAAAGCCAAGAATTAAGAACACTTCCTGGAGCTGACTTAGGTGGTATAAGAGATGCATCTACCTGCCTGCCTGGTACTCGTATCAAGCTTCTTGATGATCTACTCTCTTGGGTCATCTCTGATTCTAGTGCTTCCATGTTTTGGCTCTCGGGTGCAGCTGGCACAGGCAAATCCAGTGTTGCTGCCACATTTGCTGAACAGCTCAAATCTATGAACTGGCTTGGTGCATTCTATAGATTTCACAGAGATACTGCAGGAGATGATGCTCCACGATATCTGTTTGGTGGTATTGCATATCAGCTAGCATATTTTGATGATGACTTGCACAAGGACATTCTATTGGCTTCTCAAGATGAGTCTATCCGTCTATCTAGGTTACAAGCACAGGCTAGATCATTAGTTGTTGAGCCTTTGAAGAAAAACAGAATGCAGCAGCCTCTTGTGATTATTATTGATGCCTTGGATGAAAGTGGTCCTGATATTGGCAGAAATGGGGCACCAGGGCGTGCTGCTCTTACACAGGCTATCTTGGAAGAATTTCCAGCTTTACCCCCCATGGTTAAAGTCATGGTAGTTTCAAGAAAAGAAGGTTTCTTACTTTCAATGCTATCTAAATATCCATCTCTGCAGCAGGAAGACATGAGTAACATACTCAATACCCAGGCTGACATTGAGAAATATATAGGCCACAGATGTAACAACATGCATTCTTCTTGGAAGCCTAAAGAGTCTGATATTAAGAGTCTCTCTGGTCGTGCTGATCAACTATTTGTCTGGGCAGATGTTGCATGCTCCTATATCCAATATGATCCTCCATCCCGGATGCAGCGCCTTTTGTCTGACACGAAACTTGTACTCAAGGGTGATCTAGATCACCTGTATAGACATGTATTATTGAACAGTCTACCCAAGAACAGTGATGATATTGATATAACAAATTGGCATTATGTGGTGGGCTCAATTGTTTGTTTGAAAAACCCCATGTCAATAAAGGGCATGGATACACTCTTAGGTATTGATGGTGTTCCCAAAAAACTCCTCAATGGGGAAACAGTACATTTATCAACAAGTCAAGTCATCACATCACAGATTATGCCACTTCTTAAACAAGATAATTTGGCTGTACAACTTCTTCATAAGTCAGTGTTTGACTTTTTAATAAAACAGATAGACAAGCCATTCTCTATCAATATTTCACTGATGGAGTCTTTACTCACAATACAATGCTTGAACTATATGTCTAAACATTTATGCTATAACATTTGCAAGTTGGAAGACACAACTCTGCTGAATTCTGAAGTTGATGATAAAGAGATACAAGTGCAGCAGTATATTTCTGAACCTCTGAAATATGCCTGTTGCTACTTTGTCCAGCATATTACAAGTACAAAAGAGTATCAAAGGAAAATCATAGAGCCTTTAAAAGATTTCTTGCAAACAGGTTTACTACACTGGATTGAGGTCATGAGCTGGTTAGGAAAGATATATGAAGCAGAAGAAATGTTGAGAAATATTTTGATTGTTCTGAGAGTAAGAGTATTTTGCTAAATTAAAATATGTTGAATTTGATCCAGTATAAACAGCTGGCAGAAGAAAACAAGTTAATTGCACTGGTTGATGATACTCTTGCCTTGTTTAAACATATAGGAGGAGCAATGGCCCTAGGAGCATGTCAAGTCTACCATACAGGATTAAGCCTTTGCTCTAAAAATAGTGCATTGAAACAGATTTATGGTGACTTTGAGGGTGGTTGCACTGTTCTTTCTAGTCACTGTTTAAACACAACAGCACTTCGAATACTGGATGGTCATACAGATCATGTAACATCTGTAGCATTTTCTTATGATGGTAGCAAACTGGTCTCTGCTTCTTATGATAAAACACTCCATCTTTGGGATGCTGCTACAGGGGCAGCTATAACTATTTTCAAAGGCCATACTGATGTCATACAATTTACTGTGTTCTCTCCAGATGATAGCAAAATAGCTTCTGCTTCCTCTGACAAAAGTGTTCGTCTCTGGGATGTTTCCTCAGAAACAACCAATAGCCAAGTATTACAAGGCCATACAAGAGAGCTGTATTCTGTTGCCTTCTCTCCAGATGGTAGCATACTTGCATCTGCTTCAGAAGATAAAACTGTTCAATTATGGAATGTTTCAACAGGTATTGCTATTGGCCTGCCTTTAGAAGGTCATCCTCGGCCAGTGAAATCTGTTGCATTTTCACCAGATGGAAGCAAATTAGCCTCAGCTTCAGAATATAGTATATACCTCTGGGATGTTTTAACAGGTGCAGCTATAGGTGCAGCTTTAGAGGGCCATGAATCTATAGTAAATTGTGTGATTTTCTCTCCTGATGGTAGTAAGCTAGCCTCTGCTTCTGATGATCATACATTATATCTCTGGGATGTCTCAACAGGAGCTGCTATTGGGTCACCCTTTGAAGGTCACACTGGATTAGTGAACTCTGTTGCCTTCTCACCAGATGGGAGTAGGCTTGCATCTGCCTCTCATGATGAAACTGTGCGTCTTTGGGATGTGAAAACTGCCACCACCATTGGTTCACCTTTAAAAGGTCATACATTTATAGTGGACTCTGTTGTCTTTTCTCCTGATGGCAACAAATTAGCCTCTGCTTCTTGGGATAAAACTGTGCGCATCTGGGACACTGCACAGGCTGTTGATGGTTTGGCAACAGAAACATCTGAGGAAAGAATAATAGATATTATCTATTCTCCTGATGGTGCCACTATAGCCTCTCGTTCAGAAATGGACACAGTCCATCTTTGGAATTTATCATCTGGAACTGTTACCAGTACAGATATACAAAATTATATATCACCCATAACTTGTGTTGTCTTTTCTCCAAATGGCAGCAAGATTGCCACTGCTTCTTTAGATCATGCAGTCCATTTTTGGAGTGCTTCCACAGGTGCCACTTTTGGTGCAGCTTTAATAGGACACACTGAGCAGATACACACACTTGTTTTTTCTCCAAATAGCCACCAACTAGTCTCAGTTTCATATGACAATACTTTACATCTTTGGGATGCTATTACAGCAACTGCTATTGGTCTGCCTTTACTAGGCCATAATGGTTCTGGCACTATACATGCACTTTTCTCTCCAAATGGTGTCTTAGCTTCAGCTTCCTCAGATGGAATAGTACGTCTATGGGAAGCATCAACAGGGGAAGCCATTGGACCACTGATAAAAGTTCATACTAGTGATGTGTGGCCTATTTTGTTTTCCCCAGATGGTAGCAAACTTGCTTCTGCTTCTAAAGATGGATCTGTCTGTTTGTGGAATACATCAACAGGGTTAATTATTGGCTCAGTGATGACAGGGCATACTGCTAAAGTATTAGATATGGTTTTTTCTCCAAATGGTGCAATTTTAGCATCTGGCTCTCAGGATTCAACTATTTGTTTATGGGATACTTCTACAACAGCCATCATCCATCCTGCTATGCATCTCACACAGATGGTGCAAAGTATCATATTTTCTCCAGATGGAAACAGACTTGCGTCTCTTTCATATGACTATACTATATGTCTCTGGAATATTTCTACAGGTGTCATTTTGGAATCATTCTCATACAACTATTTAAAATCTTGGCTGTCTATCTGTTTTTCTCCCGATAGTAACAAGTTAGCCTTAGCTGTTGGTGGTAATACAGTGTGTCTCTGGGATGTTTCAAGAGACAATTTTACTGAATTGGACAGTCAAGCTGTGGAAACTTGGATGGAATTTTCTTCTTACTATATTGATTCTCAAAACTTTTTATGGTCAAGATATTTGTCCAAACGCCTTTTATGGGTACCATTTTCCTTCAGAGGTACAATCAAACATTCTAAGAACCCCATTGGTGTTATTTGCAGTGATCTAGGATCAATGACCTTTATTAAGCCTCCACACCTTCCCATCTTGTAAATATTAAGCTTCAGTATTACAGCATGGCCTTCCCTTGATTTTCTATTTTCCATATGCTTAATATTGTATCCCATTGCCATGTGTGTTTGCATGAATAAAATATGTTATCAGCATAGTGATGATCCACATGGACAATACCATCTTGGTACCCATATAAGATCCCTTGAACTTATACAGTAAGTAAGGAGTGAGGAAACTCCTGTGTTGTAAGTAACATATTTTTGCATTCAATATGGACAGAGGTAGTTTCCAATATCTCTGTAAAAGTAAACAATCAACCATCAGACACCAACTGACCTGACATTCACACTCATCCTCAATCTCATAGTAATCCTCTGCCAGCTCGTTCACCATGGTCCAGACCACAAGCAGAAAGTGTTGTTGCTCCTGGTGCTAGCCCTCATCATCATCCACCTTACCCCTTCCACAACTTCCACACCCCACTTCAAACCTATTTTCAATGAAGCATTGATCGTTTGCAGAATTCCTTGTTAGTAGTACATATCTACTTTCAGCTGCTAGTCGTGCACCTATGTTGCATGAAAATAACGGGATGTTAGCAGGCTACGTCAGACTATCAGGTTCTAACAGTTCCTCCCCAGCCAACCAATGGTTAATAAGCGCCAATGCCTCCTTTGGCTTGTCATATGGAACCTGCATTCAACAACCAATCAATATCTCTCCCTGCAAAGGTTTCACTCAAGAAAATACACATACCATATGTCCCGCCCCATCAACAGTTGCATATGTAAGCCCCCCCGCACTCCTTGTCCGTCCTGCCCTCTTCCCACTTCCCTTCACTGCTTCCCAAGGCCGCAACTCTTTCCCCCTAAACGCCTCCTGACCACTCCACTCCAGCTCAAGCGTCCACCGCTCATTTCCCACCCAGTTACAGATCCAGTCATACGTCCCTACATAGATAAGCACTTTGACGCCCCGCTCGAGGAGGGCTGCAACGCGGTATGAGGTCGTTGGGTGTGCGCGCTGCTGGTCATGCGTGAGAGCAAAGGCGCCTGAAACGAGGGGAGAGCACATGGCATAGGAGGGGGAGGCAGCGAGTGGGTGGACCCCGAGGATGTGGCGGGTAGAGGTGGCGTTGAGGAAGGATGAGATGTGCCTATATGTGGAAGGGAGCGTGAGATCCGGAGCGGGAGATTAAAAGAGGAATGGACGCACGCGGTGACAGGGTAGCACAGGTCGTTGGGCTCGCCTTCGCAAGGCTTACTGATATCGTAGCGGTTTTTTCCTGTGTCGACGTGTGCCTTGAGATCACGCGAAACAGTGATGAGTAAAAGAAAAGGCGCTTACCAGTGGCTTGGAATGGATCCGAGAGCTCAGTGTTGCAAAACTGGTACGCGGCGTTGCAGTTGATGGCGTCGTAGGTATCCGTGCAAGCTTCCCTGAGCCATTTTTCGCAGCGAGGAAGCTGAGAACCGATTAGGAATTGGTAGATACAGAAAGATTATGAAAGGACACTTACAATCTGTTTCATATGGACACAAGTTCTGGGGAAAGGAAGTATGAGTATTCGATGGACGGTTGAGTTTCGACTGTGTCGTGTGGTGTACCCACGCGATATCGAGGACAGGTGGAAGGGACGCAGGGGTGCATTGCATGTCGTAGTACGATAGCACCATGCCTGGACCGTCGGTCCATCCGTTACCTACATTGACGGGTCGCTTTGCGTAAGGAACCCTAAAAAATACCATAACAAAAGGTTGGGATACGCACCAATGATAGCGGAGGTGAGGTTGATAGGCGTTAAGCCCACTTTAGTCATCCAGGCATTTTGGTCATAGACCTCCGCAGCGAATAATGGGATGTAGCGACCCTAATAGAAGAATACGGTAGGTAAGTATCGGTAATTTCAAGCCAAGAGTCAATACATGGATGTATTGAAAAGCTGCTTACGCCATATGACTCCCCGGCCATGTGGAACGCGCGTCCGTCGAACTTGGCAAAATTCAGGAAGAAGACGGCGACAAAGGCAGCGATGTCCTTGGCTGCATCTTCCGTAGTTCCCTGCAACAAGATAGTGTGAGACGATGCGCCTATAGATAAAGGGAATACGCACGACGACTTCGCCAAAGTCAGCATAGGAGTAACCGACGCCGACGGGCTGGTCGACGAAGAGGACGTTGGCCCTGGAATTCCATGCGTCCGGGAAGTACTTCGTGCCGTTGGCGTCTGTGATTCTGCAGGGTCCTGGGCCGGGGGGGGGGGTGGGTGGGCAGTCTGCATGCCTCTTGGTGCGGGGGTCTCGTGGGGCGGTGACTCTCTCTCAACGC